>WBMY01011499.1:804884-816375 GCA_013397315.1 Donacobius atricapilla | reverse complement strand
AAAGCCAAAAAATCCAAATAAATAAATAAAAACCCTGCAGCAACTTTGTAGTATCTTGAAACTTTTCAAACTTACTATTTGGTATTAAATGGAAAGCTCCTCCTTGACAGCTAACAGGAGTAGGTGCTTTGTTGTGTCCCCTTTTTTTTTCTTTTCTCTGTCTTGAGAAAATGGCAGAGAGAAATGCAGGTCATTTAAGCCTGTAGGATTTGTTTTCTCATGAATTCCAGTGCCATCTTGGTGCTTGGTTTGATTGTTTCACTTAAAACAAAAGCCTTAGGATTTACTTTGTTAAGCTTTTATTTTTAGTTTGGATATCTGTTTTTACTTGTACTCTTCTGTATACTGTGCTTTTCAGAACACAGTCTGGTACATGGAACAATATCAATATATTATGGGATCTTCAGAGAGAAATTTTTGCAACTGAAAGCAAGAAATAATCATGGTAAAGTTGATTAAGATTCAGACTGTGTTACTACCAGTCACTTCATGACTGGCATATGTAAACTTTGACAAGCCTTGGCTGGTTTTTATACTGTGTCATTTACACTGAACTGCTTTCTGGTAAAACCACCTTCCTGCCAAGTCAGCACAGGGGGTACAGCAGTGCCCCAAAGGTCTCAGTATCATGTGCCAGGTGATCACCACTGGCACATCAGAAGCCTTGAACCAGCCTGAGCTCTGGGAAAGGATGTCCTGGTGTCAGTGTGCTGGAGCAAGGGAACAAGCTCTGCAGGAAGGGCTTGGGGATCTTGGCAGACTCCCCACTGAGCAGCAGTCAGCTGAGCACAGGTTCAGTGATGGAGTCCCATAAAAGGGGCTGTGTTAGCAATAACATAGTCGCAAGTCAAAGGAAATGGTTATTCTCATCTATTCTCACCTACTTGCATTCCTGAGGCCACACGTCTGGCAGCTCCCTCTGTGTCCAGTTTTGGTCTTCCTATGGAAAAGATTTGTATTATAAGAAAGTTAGTGAGGAGGCTGGACTAAAGGACTTACAGGATCCCTCACTCTCTATTTCATTCTGTGCAAATATCCTTTTAGTGAAGTTTTAGATCTCTAGATGAATATTGAATATTATTAACTGTCTGTACTTCATCACTGTATTTTAATGAGTTAAAGAACAACATCAGTTTTAGTGTAATCCACTCTATCACCAATGCCATGTTTCAAGTGATATTCAGTAATTTTTAAACAAAAGGGTTTTTTTAAATTTTGATTGCCTGTTTTGGTTGCATAAATTGTTAGCCCAGGAGTTCCCTTCTGTGGTCTTTCATCGGCCATTTATGTAACTTTGTGCCACTGGGATAAGGTATTCAGGTCTTTGTGTGTCTGCTGAAGCTGAGTTAGTATCTAGACACCCTGTGGTTCCATGGAGAGCACATAGTATTGCTTGGCTCTCTTAAATGCTCTGGACAGTCCTCTTGATGTGTAAGGATCCTAGCTTACCTAGGATCTAGATGCTATCAAAGCTAGCATCTTAGCTTTGATATTTGAATGGGACATCTAAGCTGGGCATTGTGAACGGCTTCTCCTCACTGCATTAGGTCTGTTTCCAGGCTCCAGTGTGTATCAAAGCATAATGGCTGACAGATTCTCACTTTCTCAGTGGGATGTTGAAGAGATCATACCGTAAGTTATTTCATTAAAGCACTGTTGGGATCTTTGTCAAAACCTTAGGTAAAAAGAGCAATATGCTTGGGAGGTGATTATTTTACTCAGTTTACTTGAAGGCAGTAAAAGGCTTTTTTTTAATCTTTTCTTTCTTTCTGAAGAGGTAAAGAGATTACCAAAATGAAAGTGACACAGAATTGTGCCATTGCTATCAACTTTTAGTAGTTACTGTGATTACTCAATCATAAAGAAAAACTAAAGAAAAACGGGCAATCCGCTTATACATGTCTAAGTCTTCAGGCCAAGCCTGTTAATTTTTGCAAGCAGCAGATATAATGCTTTAGAACTTTAAAAGTAAAGCATCTCCTATATATCTATTCAGATACTTTGTCTTATTTATATTGTGTGTGATGAGTAGTTTATATTACCTTTTCTGGCAAGTACGTAGAGTTCAGTATTCATGTCCACCGTCAAACTCCCTGCAAATGACAAAGGGTAGGTTAATAACTTTTTTGGTAAGTCAGGAGTGAATAACTGCCCGTTAACCTCTGTATGTCATTTTGAATGTTGACATATGTCATCAGTTAAGCAGTAGAGGTCTTCATCTTAGATCAGAGAACCCCAGGAGGACTCAGCAAGTTCATAGAGCAATTTTCTGACTCAGTAGTTGGTTTTCTTCTAGGTTGGTACCAGAAATGGAGCAATATAGCATAAAAGTATAAATATCTAATTTAAAAATGTAGAAGGTAGAAGTGATATTCTCCACATTATACACAGAACAAACACATGTACAATCATTGAGATAATGATAATTGTCTTTCACAATATTATGTAACTAAAATCTAATTCTCCTGGCAATCACAAGCATTTAAATAATCTTGGTATCTTTCTGAAGTTTACTTACTGCTACTATCATGTGTCACTTTTTTAATATTTAGACCAGCGTACTTCTGTAACACTACTTAATGAGCTTTTGTTGTTCCTATTGGATAATCTTAAGAGTTAAAAAAGCCTGTCCCACTGGCATTCAGATGCAGGGGATTTCAGAGGTACATATACAGCGCCTAACTTACTGCAGATAGTAAGAAAAGGAAAGCATTGCTATTTGCAGAATAAAGTTGCTATAAACACATAGAAGTTGCTTTAAAAGTTATAAAATGCAATTGCACATTATCTGGTGCCAATGCTGTTTTGAGAAGACTATTTAAGGAAAATTTTTGAAGAAACTTCTAAGAATGTTTTTCAAATTCCTATGACGTAAAAGTGCTTGAAGTAAGCATTGCTTTGAATTTTGCATAGAAAAGTTTAGGAATCCAAGAAATGAAAGCTAGGGAAGACTGAGCTTTGAATCTTCAGTCATTCCTAGTAAATGAGACCAAAATTCAATAAATAAAATTGGCATTTTGGTTTAAAAAAAAAAAAAAATTCTTTCAAAAAGACCCAATACATATTTCCTGAATACATTATCTGAAGTTCAATAATTATGAACATAATATGTATATCTAGGGGACATAAATGACCATCAGCACATGTACATATTGGTACAGGGAAAGTACTCGTATCTGTTGCTCTTGGTACTGCCCTATTATCCTTGGTTTTGTTGCCTTTCTATTGATTGGTAAATAAACACTCAAAAGCTTGTAAAAAGGCATAAAATCACTTGAACAGTGATGAATATTGGGCAGTTTCAGAAAACTGACATATCTTCCTTTACGGATATATTTCTTCTTACTGCAGATCTAATGCATTTGAAGTGCTGGCACTCGATGGAGTTAGTACTGGGATACTTCAGTTTTATACAGCCCAGGAGAGTGCTGACTGGCTGAGAGCAATGTCAACTAACATCAGTGATTTGACACTTCAAAATGTATGTTACTTTCTGCATATTTTCTTGTTTATGCTATTGTAAAACTATTTCTAGTTTTCAAAGGGTAAAAAACAATTCACCTTTAAGTACAATATATAAAATGCTTGTGTATGGGGAGGAAAAGGAGAAAGGTAAAAGCAGGGGTAGGTTGCCAGATCAAAAGTATTTAGAAGTTTTCAAGGCTTGCAGTGTTAGCATAGAACAGAAACCAGTAGAAAACCAGATTGCATTTATCATTTTAAAAATTTTTAGGGCAAAATATTTATCCATACTGGTTATTTCACAGAGCTTTAGATGTGACCAAATGTTTCATTTTTACATTTTTGTAGTTAAACTGTGGTTGAAATTAACATTTGTTGATTTTGAAATAAGCATGTGAAAATTCTGTAGTTAGTAAAGTATGATTTACTGAGGCTTACTGGAGACAGTAATTTTACATCTCTAAGTTGTCTGAGAGTTGATTTATTTAAGGTCACATTATTCCATCTCACTTCCTAGAAGTATAAAGATGCTAATGCTATTTTAAGTTACTCCTGTAAATGAAAAAGTAGTAATTGCCTTTGTAAGCAGAAGTATTAACTAATCCCCACAGAAGGAGAAAATTACTATTTGGATAGCGCATTTATTATTCCAACAAAGAGCGGCTAAAAATACTGATAATTACAGAATTAACCATAAAATTAAATAGGAAGCTCAACAATGTACAATTTTGAAAATATATTTGTCTTTAAGAAATTATAAAATTCAGTGATGAGAATACAGTAGTACAGCTGTCTCTGAAAGAATTGCCTGTTCAGGTTTTAATCTTTTTTTTCTCTACATGTATAGTCTGTAACTTCATTCATAAATTATGATTTATTAGCCTAACTTTTATTTGTGCTTTGTGCTCTAAACAAACTGTTGTTTAGGTCTCCAGATTATATTATGTAGAACTTGTATTACATTTCAACATAAATCTCCAAGTCTGCTGGTTAAAACAGACTTAAAATTTAATTTGTTTTCCTACTTTTCAAAAGCTACATGAATCACATTTGATCATAATAGTTCATTTATTCCATTTAATTCTTTTAAATTCAAATTCTTATTTAATTGCTTAAGCAATCTCTTTGTCAAAATCAGACATTTTTGCTTATGACACATTCTTTTTTAAATATTATTTAGTGAGTCACATAATATACAGGTTATTATTTTTTGATAATTCTAAGAAAGCGTATGGTAGTATTTCCAGAGCAATTCCAATTCATAATTACTAAGCCGTTTTTATCCTTCTTCTTTCTGGAGAAATTCACTGAATAAAAGCCACTCCAAGGATATAAGTGGATAAGAATAAAAATAAATGCAGGCAGCTTTTGTTAGTCATGGGTTGCTAGTTATTTTTTTCGAAGGACTATGTGCAGTAACTGTGTCCTGACACAGTATCTTCACTGTGCTGTGACCTGTCAGCAGCAATATTTTATTATAAATGGGGTACTGTCTTAGTCTTCTCCACTATCTATTGATAGTGAATTCTGTCAACAAAGTAGTCCATCTGGTGTTCATATTACTGGTTGTTACCAGGAAGGGCTTGAGAAACAGCACATGATGAATGTCCATGTTTTGTGTTCTTAGTGAGTTACAAAGTAAATTCTATGCAGTTCGTATGAGAAGCATGTAAACTTTTTTGCTTAGACAGTAGCTTTAGAGGTTTTGTCAGGCGTGCAGCCTGTGGTACAACTGGAAAGGTCTGGCCAGAGCATTTATTTAATTATTGCTCATCAGAAGGGGAGCTGCAGTAGTCAGTGAGAATCCCTTTTATTGCCAACTACTTTTAAGAGGAGGATTGAGAGGCTGGAGTACAGCAGAAGACTGGACATCTCTCTGCATCTGGGCAGCCAGAAAACAGATCACTGTCCACAGTGCTTAGGACAGGAGCTTTGAATCAGGCTTCTTGGAAGTCCATTCAGAATCTTTTTTATTAAGACTTATCATTTCAAGAAATTATTCTTATCATGCTTCTGACACTGACATTAGGGAATGAATCTGTAATTCCTTCAGAGCTTCTTCCTGTTTCTGCACTTCTCCACTTCTGTAAAGTGTCTTCCCATTCTCCAAGACCAAAGATAATCACTACTCATTCAGAAATTGTTTCAGAGAGTTCCTTAGCTGGTTTTGGGTTATTTTCATGAGTACTTGATGATTCAAAGTTCATTGCTTCTCCAAATAGTTGAATTATTGATTTCCTATTCAGTTCCACGCCATCATCTCAGTATGGAAATTAATTACTACATACATGGTTACAATGGACCTTTTTGCTAACACTGTTGGCCTAACGTTAGCATCCTTACCTGAGCTATTCTTAGGTTTTTAAGCAATACTTATGATTATTCATGTTTTACTTCCACACATTTTCTACATTTTGTTTTGCTGGTACCTTGTTTCATGACTTTAGCAACTTTTGTCGCATGTTAGTCATTCTTACTTAAACTGTGCCTATTTGTGTTACTCATATACTTTTTTTTGCTACTCATATACATTTTTGTCTTACATATTTGCATGAAATTTGGAATAATTTCTTTTAAAATTTTAGTTCTTAAAGAGTTCCTAATAGGGATTAATTGTTTTCATACAGTGTAACCAGTCTTTCCTGTATCACTTTACCCCCATATACTTTAATTTTTAATTTTACCCTAATACAGTCATGTTCAGCAACTCTTTGTCAAATCTCCTGCTGATGCCAGGAGACAGCCCTAGTGTAGGTAGTACAAAAATAGCTCTTCCACAATGTGGCACTTGTGCTAATGTCAGACTACTCTTTTGAAGTACTGAAACATCTAACTTCTATACAAAGGCAAGCTCTCTGGGAGTCAAGTGTATAGGAGGAGTCGTCTTTCAACAGTGGAGATGTGAGAAAATGTCACTGCATGGGAGTGTGGCCCCTTTACGTTAGCATATTTTGAGAGTGTTATTTGGTTGATGAGAAATAATGACTCTGGTACCAGCCTGGACTTAGGTCTGAGATAACAGAGGAGAACTGGGAATGCTGCAACGTGCAGAAAAATGTAAGGGTGTCTTTTCAGCCCTCATTGCCGATACCTGCTTTGTATGCTTCGCTCAGAAAATCTCCTAGTCACAGTCAGCTTTACAAGCAACATGCATTTACTTTTGTTTCTGAGGACCCTTGCCACAAATGATTCATCTCTCTGTTCATACTCTGTTTTTTCACGTACTTTTCTACCGACGTGAAACTACCCTGTCATCTTCCTTTGTGATTCAATCCTCATTTTCAACGTTCTCAAAGATTTTTACATTTACTTTTGGCAGAAATAAATACAGACCTCAGATTTATTTCTTTGTACACCTCTTTTCTTGCAGAAGGAGGTGCAGTTGAAGAAACTGAGGGAACAGGGGTAACAGAAACTGGCAGTGAATATTCCATGATGAAACAAGAAGCACAATAAACGAGTTAATCTGCATGTGCTTCTCACTGCTCCTGTTCTTAATTTCTTCAGCTGAAGGGTTCTTTGTAGGCTGAAGTGACAATGCTGTAATGGCTATGATATTGTAGCAGAAAGGTCTTTGGGATAATTTATTTTTCTCTCTCTTTTTTTCACAATTTGGACTGACAGCTATTAGATATATGCAGGTTTTCTCAAGGATCTTAATTCTTTTCTTTGAAATATAGCACTTTAACATAACTTTAGTCTTAATCAGTAGAAGCACCTAAAGGTAATGCTGTCCATTCATTTACATTATAGAGATTTGTTTCTTATATTTAAAACTTTCTGAGGGTTTTTTGGTTTTTTTCAGTATACTCTAATGGTTTTACTATTAAAAAAAAAATTGTAAATAAAAGAGTAGGTCATAAGCAGATCAGAGAAAAAGTTATGATGCACTTGTTCCACTTTAAACATTATTTATGAGTTTTATAAATCATTCCCAGGAGTTTCATTGGAGGATGGTAGAAACTTGAAATTTGATATTAAAGTAGGGTTATCAATCCAGATCACATTTATGCCCATGACAGCTTTTTAAATTGTATATGCCATGTCTGTATATGTCTGTAAACCTTCTCTTATTTCTTCATGTAAACACATATCTGGGTGATAGTCTGTATTGCAGTTGTGTGCAATTTCTATTGTCATAGGGAGAGACTTATGAAATAGGAGCTTTAAACATGCATTAAAAAAAACCCCAGAAGACTGAGGTCTTGGTTTCTCTACATAGCAGGATGTGGGGTACATGTAGATGGAAACAAAATCCACGTGTGTCGGATGCAGTATACAAATTTGACTGCCGCAATGATTATTCAAACATGATTATTCCCAGGGTGAGAACATAAAATATCTCTTCACTGATACTTTTTGTTGTTTTAAATGCAAAACTCCCAGCTGAAAGTACCACAGGTCAAACTGTAGAGGTTGTAAAGGGAAGTCAGTAAGGAGAGGACCCTCGTCACCTAAAGTTAGCCAAGCAGTAAGTAGTCACACAGGATACTAATACAGCTAGGAAAAAATAGGTGCCTGTCAAGATCCTTCACTCTCACTGTTTTCTTGAAAGAAAAAATAGCTATATTATATGTGTGATAAATCTCAGCCTGGGAGATATTTAGATTTAGGTAAATGGTTCTGAATCATTTCAGTCCCTGCCCTGTATGTATGCATTTAGAACAGAGTATAGGAATTAGTATTTGCTTAATAGTTCCTTTTCCAAGTTGCCTGCAGTCTTTGCAGACACAGGGTTTTTGTTTTAGTTCCCCTGCTGTGTCTAGCACACATTTCTATACTGCAGTGCTGAAAGCAAGGTAAATGTATCCCATTTGTATTCCTGTCTGTCTGCACCAGCTGTGGAGATGTGTGAAGGGCATGTGTGGTGCCGGGTGCAGAGTTCGTACTTCTCAGCCCCGTGACGCTGACATAGAAGCAGATCTTTTCCTCTCCCCACAGCTACATTGGGACTGCTGCCATCCTGCTTTGAATAGGGAATGAGTGGTCTGTGCAGTGAGCAGCTGGGAGTCCAAAGCATTCTTTCCCCATTATCCTCACTTGGTGCAGAAAACCTGCATGGCCAGTCTGACACACTTTTTTCCAGGCACATCTGAACCCATCTGCTTGCCCCGGTTTGTGCCATAGTAATCTTATTATTTAGTATGGTTTTGGACACTTGAAAATAAATCTTATTTTTTTGTGTGATAATATAACTTTTGTGTAGTTACTTTGTGTATGTATTTGTGTCTGAGGCACAGGAGAAAGGTTGGGCCTGATTATGGGCAGGGTTTAGCGTCGCCTTGATTTTTTCAGCCTTCTCTTCTGTTTCACAGTTTCGTGTTTTGGGTTCTTTCTCACGTTCTGGTCTGTAAACACAGCCAATGTTATTGTAGTCCAAGGAAAATTTTCATTCTTGATCTTAGAGATATGGACAGCTGATGGACAGTTGTTTGACCAATGGGATGGGGAGAAGTGTCAAACTTCTCCCCCAATCCCTGGCCTTTGTAGAAATACTATAAAATGGAATCAGAGTTTTAAATAAAGGTAGTTTGAGTTCATGCCTTCTGATCAAAGTGTGAGTGTGTGTTTGTGTGTGTGTGATGAACTGCATTAGTTTAGCAGCATTTCTACTGACATAGAAGTATTCTAGATGTCCCTTCATTATGTCATGCACAACTGTTCTAGCAGGATTAAGCCCACCACCAAATCAAGACTGGTGTCTGCTTCCTTCTGCAACACTGGGCATGTCACCAATTTGTTTTAACCAGTTTACAGAGTGAGATTCTTGAGTTCCAGTTGATTTTTTACTGATGGGACCCCACAGGCACCAAGAAGCCCAGCCGCCTCTTCTGGCCAGTGCTCCAGGCCAGCTCGGGCACTGAGCAGCCCTGCAGTTGTGGCAGGCTGAGGAAGGCGCACCTGTGTGCATGACCTGCCAGGAGCCTTGCTGGGGCCCCTCTGCTCAGCAGTTGAATTTCAATTCCATCCTCATCGTTGCTCCCCGCCTGTGCTAAGCTATGGGTGCCAGCACCTGCAGCCTGTGACCCACCACTGTTGTGGTAGTCCCTGCTCCTCTAGGGTGGCAGGGAGCTGGTAGGGCCACTCCAAGAGCCTGGCAGGATCTCCCAACACACAGCCCAAGATGACAGCCAGGCCAGGCAGATCACCCGGGCAGCTTGGCCACCTCTGCCCCTGATCCTCAGTCACTCTCAGCTGTCTGACCCAATGGCACACCTGTCACCATTTAACTGCACAATTCATATCCAAAGGGATACAAAAGTGAGCATGTGAGGGAGAAGAAACCCTGATAGCCCATGATGGGTTAGGACTGACTAGAGAGCTCCTACAGCCCTGAGCATTGCTATCGCCCTCTGTCCATACAGTCAAGACTCCTGTTGTCATAAGGACATTTTGTTTATAATCATGGATACTTCACTCTATGGAGAACAGTGACTTGTTATTGTCCTCTGTTAGGTGCAAGCATGTGTGTGTGTATAAATCCTGACACATCCTGAGGCCTGACTCATTACCATAACACAAAGTCTGTTGGCCCATACGGGTGTACTGGGTCTGGCTGGGATGGGGGTAGCTTTCTTCATAGCAGCAGGTGCTGTGGTTTGTATTTGTGGCTAGAACCGTGTTAATAACACACCAGTGTTTTGATTGGTGCTGAACGATGCTTGCACGGGATGAAGGCTTTGACTTTTTCTCACTCTGACACACCCCACCCACCTCAGCAAAGGATAGAACAAGGAATTTGGAAGGGACACAGATAGAACAGCTGACCGAAAGTGAGCGAAGGGATATTCCACATCATTGTGTTCAGCAACTGAAATGACATAGTGGAAAAAGGAGGTGTGGTTTTGTCTTCCAAGATGGCTGTTGCGTGTTTGCATTTATATGACTTGAATTTTTCTTGTTTCTTTCACTTGAGCTCCATTCATCTTGACTCAGAGGTTTTCTTGCTTTTGCTTTTCCTATTCTCTCACTCTTCCTGCTGGTAAGGAGAAGGGAGTGAGCAGCTATGTGGGTGCTCAGCTACTGGCCAGAGACAACCCACCACAGCAATCAATGGCATCACCATATGAACTGAGTTACATCCACAGATTTGGTCTTACAAATCTAGTATGCCCTGGATACAAGAAATAGCCCTGAATTTCCTCTGCTCATTTCCTATGGCAATTGTACTTTTCCCAGTGCATACGTGTAGGGTTTTGGTCTTTCATCACAAACCTTTCATTTCTAATAAAAAAGGCTTTTTAACAAGGTCCTTTGGAAGTACTCATCAACTCTAGGACATTTTTTCAGCATGTAGGGAAGTCTGGTTTTCCAGTCAAATGTATTTCCTTTTAAATTCTTATCTACACTTAATAAAATTAAACTTTAAAAGATGTTACACTTTAAAGAAGTATTTGTGTACTATGTATGACAGTATTTGTCCACCACTCATCTGTACAAACTGTGATTGCCATAGAAAAATAAAACCGATCAAAACTCTTCATTATCTAAACAAAGAGGAAAACTTTGTCTTGAAGAGTAAACAACGAGGAAAGCCCATGCAATTTTAATTTCATCTTTAAATTAGTTTTATACCTATGGTCATCATTTCACAAGGACTTAAATTACAGATCTCATTTAAGAATCTGCTTAAGCAATTGTTAAATTGAGACCTAAGTGAGATGTCTACAATACAGTATAGTGTTTTCACTCAGACTATTAACAAATGCAAATCTTTATGAGGTATTTAAGGAAAACTGATAAAAGGCTCTTGTCTTTCAAGTCCTTGGTTCTGAAAATTCACTATAATAGTAAAAATCTAGTATTTAAGCACTGAATGATAAAATTTCTTACAAATGTAATTGGGAAGTATTAATATTGTAGTCAATAACTAAGTCAATGCTAATTGCATCACAGAAATTCTTCAGCATATTAACAACTCTGTATGTTCTTCCATCTCTTTTTCATAGATGCAAATGGCTAATAAATGCTGTTCTCCCTCTGACCAGGTAAGATTTCCATTATATTATCCTTTTTTTTTTTTTTTTTT
>WBMY01011499.1:746660-804866 GCA_013397315.1 Donacobius atricapilla | reverse complement strand
TTTTTTTTTTTAAATTTGTGTGATTACATTGTTGGAAAATTTGTAGAGCTTGCATATATGCATCTAGTCAGTTTTAAAACTGACTAGTGGTTGGACTGCAAAATTGGTGAAGGGAAAGCAAAGTCTCTCTCACTGTGCCTAAAGATCAGATTTGTGACCACTTCAGGAACCTGAGCATGCTTAAGTCTATGGGACCTGATGAGATGCATCCCAGAGTCCCAAGAGAATTGGCTGATGTAGTTGCCAAGGCCATTCTCCATGAAGCCCCCGGTGAGAAGTAGAAAGGAAACGTTGCACCCATTTTTAAAACGGATAGAAAGGAGGAACCCAGGAACTACCAACCTGTCAGCCTCATCCATGTTCCTGGGAAGATCATGGAAGAGGTCTTCCTAGAAGTTGTGATAAGGCAGTTGAAGGTCAGGGAGGACTTGGGGAACAGAAAGCCAAATGTGTCCTGGGCTGCATCAAAACTAGAATGGCCAGCAGGTCAGGGCAGGTGATCCTGCCTCTCTACTCCGCTCCTGTGAGACCCCTCTACCTCTGCATCCAGCTCTGGGGCTCCCAAAATAGGAAGGACATGGACCAGCTCTAAAAGATCCAGAGAAGGGCCACAAAGATAATCAGAGGGATGGAGCACTGCTCCTACGAGGAGAGACTGGGGGAGCTGGGACAGTTCTCCCTGGAGAAGGGAAGGCTTCAGGGTGCCCTTATTGCAGCTTTTCAGTATCTAAAGGGGGCCTATAAGAATGATTGGGACAAACTTTTAGAACATATTGTGATAGGACAAGAGGTACTAATTTTGAAAGAGTGTTGATTTAGTTCAGCCATAAAGAAGAAGTTTTTCTTACATTAAGGGTGGTAAAACACTGGGAAAGGTTTCCCAGAGAGCTGGTGCATGCCTCATTCTGGGAAACATTCAGGGTCAAGTTANTTTGATTTCCTAAATAAACAGGCTAGTCTCCATAAACTGCCTAAATAATGAGTGCAGAAACTTATTCTGTTCCAGAGAGCTGTTGAAACGTGAAACTTGGTATCAGTGCTTTAAATCATCCTTTAAAGGAGCCACTTTCGCTATCTTGACTTGCCTCAGCCTACCATCTAAAGTAGGTGCCTAAAGTTAGGCAGTACAAATCGATCCCATTTTTTTTTCCATTCCAAGTATGAAAAGAAGGACAATCAGGACCTTAATTCAGAAGTTGAAAATTTAAGGTGCAACTGACAGCAACAAACATTGGCTTGTTCTCTGCCAAAAAGTGAGAAAAAATTATTATGAATTTGGTCAGATTAAGTAAACAAAAACATAAAAATGAAGTAAACTATAAAACATAAAAATATTAAAGGAACAGTTATGAACAATTGTCCTGTGAAAATTTGCTTTAAAAGCAATCAAAATGTGAATTCTCAGGTATATATATATATCACAAAGGCATCATATAAAACTTGGCAATGAAAACTGAAAGCAGAAGAGGACTTGTTCTGGCCTAGATTAATGGAGCCTATTAGGGTCAGTTACATAATGTTTGTACAGACCTGAATGGCTCTTATTAAAGTAATTGATTTAAAATTTAGAAAAAGGATAACCTTAAGAAATTGAAGGTCACTTGAAGAACTGCCTTGAAGTAAAATTAGTGATAGCTGCAAATTTATCTTTCCTTTGGAGAATAGACATTCCTGAAGAATTATACAGGTCCTTAGAGTTTCATTACTGTGTTGCCTGCGGTGAGTTTTCTTCATTGCTTTTAGAGTCCAACTTAACCTTTCATAAAGGGAGAAGGTTAGATGTGGATAGGTTTCATTAAGATTCTGTTTTTCACCAGCCATTAAATAACTAGGATTCAGGGTCATCAAGAATGTAAAAAATTACTTTGTTAAACCCTGCTTTCTTCTTTTTCTTTTATATTTCCTCTGACTGGCTTTACTGCAAACTGAATCTCCAGAACAGAATGAATTCTGTAGATGTTTAAATAAAGAAAATGGGAAAAGACTGATATTGGTTCTTGGGTCTAAACCAGTTTTACTTGTGGGTCTCTTTGCCAAAAGATGTCGAACAAACATGGTGTGATCCTTGGCCTTTACAGGGCCATAATTTAGACTTTGATGATCCTTGTGGATCCCTTCCAACTCAGAATATTCCATGATTCTCTGATTCTTTGACTTTTCCCCGTGTCTGTGACCCAAAGTTGGAGGTATTAGGCAAAGTAGTAGAAATTGTAATTTTTATTGATATGTTTATACTGTTAAAATGAACAGTACCGGGTCATGAAGTTAATTAGTCCAGCTACTTCCACACTTTTAAATTCTTTTTCCCACCAAAGCAGGGTGTTCGTATTTAAACTGCCTATTGGAAATTATTTCCATCAAAGCTAAAATCCCAGACTGTCTGTGGAAATTGTTTGGCGAGCTCTGGNTCTAGTTGAAGATGTACCTGCTTTTTGCACTGGGGTTGACCTCTTTTACATTTAAAGCTCCTTTCAAACCCAAACTGTTCTATAATTCTGTGCTTTAATTACGCTCTTTGCCAGAGCTTTTAATTATTAATTAAACCAATATGAAAAGCAGGTGATTATGAATGCCAGGGGAAAAGGTATTTGATTTGGATAACTTTTGTTGGATGAACTGTCTACTGCAAGTACTTCAGTAACTATTCAAAGTTTTTTCTTTATCAGTTTGGGCAATGAGTTCAGTTGAAAAAAGGAAGACATACTCTCTCTCGATTTTCAAAAACTTTTGGGGATAGTCATANCTCTTATTAAAGTAATTGATTTAAAATTTAGAAAAAGGATAACCTTAAGAAATTGAAGGTCACTTGAAGAACTGCCTTGAAGTAAAATTAGTGATAGCTGCAAATTTATCTTTCCTTTGGAGAATAGACATTCCTGAAGAATTATACAGGTCCTTAGAGTTTCATTACTGTGTTGCCTGCGGTGAGTTTTCTTCATTGCTTTTAGAGTCCAACTTAACCTTTCATAAAGGGAGAAGGTTAGATGTGGATAGGTTTCATTAAGATTCTGTTTTTCACCAGCCATTAAATAACTAGGATTCAGGGTCATCAAGAATGTAAAAAATTACTTTGTTAAACCCTGCTTTCTTCTTTTTCTTTTATATTTCCTCTGACTGGCTTTACTGCAAACTGAATCTCCAGAACAGAATGAATTCTGTAGATGTTTAAATAAAGAAAATGGGAAAAGACTGATATTGGTTCTTGGGTCTAAACCAGTTTTACTTGTGGGTCTCTTTGCCAAAAGATGTCGAACAAACATGGTGTGATCCTTGGCCTTTACAGGGCCATAATTTAGACTTTGATGATCCTTGTGGATCCCTTCCAACTCAGAATATTCCATGATTCTCTGATTCTTTGACTTTTCCCCGTGTCTGTGACCCAAAGTTGGAGGTATTAGGCAAAGTAGTAGAAATTGTAATTTTTATTGATATGTTTATACTGTTAAAATGAACAGTACCGGGTCATGAAGTTAATTAGTCCAGCTACTTCCACACTTTTAAATTCTTTTTCCCACCAAAGCAGGGTGTTCGTATTTAAACTGCCTATTGGAAATTATTTCCATCAAAGCTAAAATCCCAGACTGTCTGTGGAAATTGTTTGGCGAGCTCTGGTTATATCAGGACATGTCATGCTAGTTACTCCAAGTCAAGGACTACAAGATTTTAAGAAATACTCAGGGATTACACAAATTTGAAAGCTATTTAATAAGTAGCATTGCTGAAGCTCTGGTTCTAAGTGCCTATGTAACCTGTGTCAATGATGAAACACAGCATCTAAGCATCATAACTTTTGATTTTGCTCGATATAATTTTTTATAATACTCCAGAGATTTTAAAGCACTTGATTCTTTGTTAGATATGGAAAACAATTTTCCAAAAATACATATTGCTGGATTGATTTTTATTTTTTATGAAAGTAAATTAGCCAGTTTTCTCTCCGTACAGATAAAAAAAAAAAAACTTGCAATGCTTTTTGGTTTGTTTCCTGGATAGTTTTTTATGTTTTTAAGGCTTAAACTTTTATCATGATTATTTCAGGGGATTTATGTCTGCCAAATGACCTATCTAAACAATAGGAAAGGAGCAAACATTATGGTTGCTAATATTTTGGAGGGGGTAGGGTGCTAAGTTTTTCAGAAACCTGTTTTCTACCCTGTCTTTGATAATTATAAGATTCTCAATATCATTCTCAATTATTTCATTATCAATAAGAAACTTTTCAAATATGAAGGGTTTTCTCATTGTTCCTCATAGCAGAACTGTTGCTGCAAGCATGCCATGGACATGTTTGCCTGGCTTCATCCTGCAGCATACAAGAAACCCTGCACCTACTCTTGAAAGACCATTTCTTTCTTCCTTTCTCTTTCTTCTTTTTTTCTCAAAACAGAGAAAGAAAATTAAAAATATAATATATAGCAATAAAATTACTTTATCCTAATGGTTAATCTGGAAAAGTTAGGTTCTTGAAGACTATAATTTTACAGCTTACACCAGTAGAAAGGGAGCAGGACTAAATTCCTTTAAGCATAAAGAGACCACAAAGAGACCACAAAGAGATGGAATTGAGATCTTCTCTGGTAATTTTTTTTTACTTTATTTATGTGCGAGGACACTTTTTCATTTCCTAATGAAATTTCCTTGATTTGCTTCAGCGACTTTTTCCTGGCACCTAAGATCCTCAACTGAAAAAACTTACTCTAATAGAAGAAGTACCACTTAAAAACACTAAACTTTTCAACCTCTAGTCAGCTAATATACAATGCTGTCAGGTAAATACGCTCTGTGAGATAAACAGCTATGGTTTGAATTTTTTTTCTTTGTTTTCCCACTTGTTGCTATTGTTGTAATATTGCTGAAACATAAAGCAGGCATATATTAAAAAAAAAAAAAAAAGTGTTGAAGGATGTGTTTTCCATTTTTCTTTGGTTTGGTTAGTTCTTGCTGCATAAAAAGTGCTACTGATCTCCTTTAATATCAGAATGCATAACCAGTAAGGCAACTTACTGGTGGTAGCTGTCTTCAAGAGAGAGTTTTGTGATTTGGATCTTAACTTGAACAAGAAAGCTGTAATAAGTGAGAGACATCAGGTCTAATTTACCAGCTTCCTTGTTAAAACAAGCAAACAAAGAGTAGAAACTATTACTGCTACCCAAAAGGACTTGTAATCTAAATTTTGCCCAGGCAGACAATGCCTGGGAAGATGTGTGAATTCAGTACATACCTATGTTCATAGTTCCCTTCAGCACAGGTGTGGATATGTTGCTATTTGTGCTATTCAAACTGTGCCCATCTTGGAGTTATAAATTCCATTCTTGAACTAAAGCACATAAAACACTTGAGTGTCATAATTTCTACGTTCCTCTATACTGTGCTCTCTAGAACATTTCATTTTGAATAGTAGCCATTCAGACATAACTGAATGGAGCTGATGTACAATGGAAACCACTAATGTAATACATCAAAACTTACAGCATTCCAATCTTGTTTTTTATTTTTATTTTATTTTTAATTAAACTTTATGTATATAGGAAGGACTGCTTGCCCCCCGCACCCCCAGTCTTGCCCCAATAGATGTTCTCTTCAAAATATGCCATCTACCACTTGTTTTGGAAAAGACCCCCAAAAATTATTTAAGATGCCTCAAGATGTACTTCTCTTTGCTTTCTTAAATTGTAATACTTCCATTGTGCCTCATGGTATGACACTGGTTCTAAACTTGCAGGTCAGTCTGGCATGTCTTGTAGATTCTTATCCCTCTTTAATTCCATAAGTGTGTCTGTCTCTTCTGACATGTCATACACAGAGATCTATTTGATTTTCTTTCTTCAGTTCCCTCCTGAGTTCAGTTCAGTTCCTGTTTTGCATCAATTACTTTTCATAAGTATTTAAATAAAAGTACTATATGCAAAATGTACTGACTTTTATTAAATTTAACATGTTAAATCTCTACCCATTGCAACATCTAGCTTCTTTATTGCTATAGGAAAACAGTAAGTGCAAATAAGAACTTTCATTTATCTGCTATGATTGGATTACATTTTGTTAGTGACTTGTTTTATCTCCTTGTAATGAGTGCCATTGCTCATTTTCTTCTTACAGGAACTTTTGGAAAGTGTATTAGAGCATGTTAGAAACTCAATAATATATCAATGACATATGGGTAATTTTCAAACAGTAGTGAAAGCAGTGCTGAAAAGGGACAGTCTGTAGCATAATGCCTTATGAGCTCTCCTGAAAACTTCAAATGGCAGCTTTCAATCAGATTTCAAATGGAATATTTCTTATCCCCGACTAACATTCCCACCCACATACTAAGATCCAGTTAAAATCTCTGTAACCAAGTAAACCACAGACAGCTTGTTATTGAGTACCAACATTTCTTTGCTTTTGTTCCATACAGATTTTGTTGAACTGAATTATTCTTTCTCCATTTCTGTAGTCTAAAAGACCACTAAATAAACCAGTCAATAAGAAAGATATGTAGAAAGAAAGTAAAAAGCCCTAAAATTATTTTGGAGATCATTATTTTTGTCTGTATTATTTTATACTAAGACCCCGATAAACTGGATATATAATATCATTGTAGTAGAGTATCAACAATAATATCATATATTGTTTTTAAGTAATGCGGTGTCTGAACATCCTGCTTCTATACTTTTGCTGACTACTGTAGAAACAAAGTTTTGGTGAGAATTATTCAATTTGCACAATAGCATATCAGGAACTTGAAGGGCTACTGTATTTATTTTTCTGTTTCTTAGATTTCCTCAAAATGTTAGTGCTGAAGTTCAGTGGAATAGTATGGAGAAGGATTGTCTGGCTCAACATACTGATTTATTATTCATTTATAAATAAATTGATTGAAAAAAGACCTAATTGAGACATTAAATACGAACATTGTAAAACAATGAGGTTTTCATAATATAAGTATGAACATTCATCCATACTGTTAGCTAGTGCTTTGGCATTTCTTCCCCGTGTAACTCATTATTGTCCATAAGTGTAGCCTTAGTTGAAAATGAGAAAGCTGCTCAACAATACTTGTACATTTACACTGGTGATTCACTCTAGATTTAAGTACCTGTTTCAAGAGCAATATATTCCTCTTAATGTGTGCAAAATGTGACCTGGAATGTTTTTTGATTTTTTATTTTTCAGTAAAGACATTCATGATATTCTGCTACCACACCATGGCATTTTTATTTATGCCACTCCTTTATAAATTTGTATTTACCTCAGAAGAGAAGCATGCAATTTTACTTTTTCATTCCATTTATTCTTAGCATTATTTGTCTGGAAAATAAAGGCATGCATTGTAACACTGCTGAGGTTGTGTAACCGCTGAATTTGGTATCCAATTCTTTGAAAACATAAATGTGATAAAGTGTATATGAAAAAAATGTATAAACTCTGAAAGACAACAAATGTAACAAAGACTTTGTTAACAGTAGCAAACATAAGCCTGGTGAAAGCTGTTTTATTTCAGATAAATCTAGTGATTTGTTTAGTGGTATTTCTTTAGAGGTACATCTAATAGAAGTGTCAGTTTGTCCAATTTTTGACACTGCTATATATAAGGTATTATGATTTTTATAAACTGCTGAACTACTTTGGTACATGTAGGTTTTCTTCTGGTTCAAATGAGAGTCTGCTTAGACCTGTATAGGTGGCTTTTAAAACAGGGATTTCAGATAAGAGGCAGACTGTACTACAAGTTTAAGTCTCTTCAAGGACTTCTGACACACTGGCATGATACTGTACACTTCAAGAATATTGAAATAGTTGGAAGGCAGATGTGAAGTAGATGATGCATCCTGTTCTACTAAAACCGCTCTTATGATCCACTGAATAAGAGAGCTTTAATTTTCAATTATTTTCTTTTACAGGTCATACATATGGGATGGGTAAATGAGAGACTTGAAGGAACTGATTCATGTCAGCTCTACAAATTCAAGTTTCTGGCCCTGAAGGGTTCATCCTTCTACATTTTCAGCACTCCACCGGTAAAAAAAAAATTATATTTTTGTGTCAGTTTCATTGTAAATGGAAACCTGTTTGTTAGGTCTGGGTTTGTTTTCCTTTGACAAGTGAAGTTCTCAGCCGAGATTTCAATTAAAGTTAAAGGCATAGATGCCACTGAATTTCAATAAACTAGATTTTTAGCCTCTTTCAAGATCCTTTGAAAAATTTACTGTACCTGGATAGTGTAAAGAATTCCTTATTGAGATGCTTTGTTTCTTGAAGTTGTCAAGGTCAGGTTTTATTTTGGTTGGTTAGGCCTAATATTTCTTCCCTTTATTTATTCTTAGGTATTTTATAGATGTAATGAGTTGGTAGTTACTCTGTTTTTTGAAAGACAAGATGCATCGTGAAATAAACCATCCATACTATTGGATGATACGTGTGGATTTTTCAAAAAAGCAAGGGATCATAGTGCTAAGTGTACAGTTTGAACAAGTCTTGCTTTGATAATTTATGTACCTCATAACATGACTTCTGTTTCACAACTAGTGCCTTATCTAATATTTTTCTAAAAATTAATTAAGAAGGGTGAAATGGAAATGAGCTGTTGAATTTTAAACTGTTGAAAAAAATTACCCATGCTTACCACATGGTAATATTTAATCCTTTCTATTTTCTCCAGAAAGCCTTTGTCTTAAATAAATCATAAAAGAATAAAATGTGGACTTAGAATGCAATTTCAGTTATACTACTTGCTTACAGAAGGTACTCAGTCTCCCAATTTTGTCTGCTGATCCAAAGAAAATCTGATCCTTTATATGTGTACTCTCTGCAGTAGCTTTGGGAAGTACATAGCAAAAGTTATTTATGAACCTCAATGAAATAAAGTAAATAAAATTTCCCCCTCTCTAGACTGAAATTATTAATCCAATGATTCCAATTAACTTCAAGCATTCTAAAATGGCTAATAGTATTCTTTTTTTAAAATGAGACAANTTTTCGGACCAGTTGTGGGGGGAGGGGTTGTCTGGGTCCTGTTCGGAGGTTCCCTCCCAGAATTTGCCCTAAACCAGGACAAAAGCAGGGGGCTTCCCCCTCTAAAAATTGGGGGGTTCATATGTTAAGCAAAGGAACTAAAATTTGATTAGATAACTAAAATCCAATTAAAATGTGAAAACTATGCAAAAATATTAAACAAATAAATAACACATCATATGAATGTTTTTTCTCTATAAATTTTAAAGATTGTCATCAGACCTACTTTTAAAACACTATTGATATAACTGAAATTATACATCTATATGATACTAATTTGGGATAAACTACTTCATTTACCATTTTCATCACTCTACTAAGAACAGACAAGTGGGGATGACTGGTAGGATAAATTACTTGACAGAATCTATTATGCTCTTACAAATTTTTTTGTAGGAACCTTGGCTTTCAAAAAATGAGCAAAGGGGGTCCCTTTGATCAATGTGTTGTGTCACCTCAATACTGTGATGCACCAGTAACTGTGAGAGTCTATAAATCATAAAACTTGTTGACTGGTTTTCTTGCTCTTTTGACATTCCCCAGATGTCATTCATCCAGGGAAAAACCCCCCAAAATTAACCCCAAATTAGCAGTTTCCAGCACCCTCCTGTCTGGAGACTTCAAACTTGGATCTAAAGCTACACTTTGAACCTGATTATCAGTTTTATGAGGGCACCTCCAGCCCTGGCTTTTGTTGATGCCCTTCCCTTTGGCCCACTCCACAATCGCAGTGCAGCAGGGCCAGTCTCAGGTTCCACAGCCCTGCCCTGCCCTGCCCAGCCATGGCCCCGCAAGCCAGGGCCACCCAGGGCCCATATCCGGGCCATCCTCAGCCTGTCCCTGCTCCCAGGGAGATGGCTGGTGCCCGGAGCTGGGGCTGCCCAGTGCCCATGGCTGCCCTGCTCCTGGCTGGGGCATGTACTGGGCCTTGCTGGGATGGAGGTCACTACTTCCTAGCAGCCTGTGTGGCGGTGGTTTCTTACTTGGGGCTAAAGCAGGGCTAACACAGCCGTGTTTGGGCTGATGCTGAGCAGGGCTGGTGCAGCTTTTCCATTCTCACCACTCACCCAGCAAACCGCCTGGGGCTGGGACATGGCCAGAACAGCTGATTTAAATGGACCAAAAGGTGTTTCATGTACCATGAAACACCATTCTCAGCAACAAAAAATGGGAATTCGGTCTTCAAAAGTAGCCATTGCTTGGAGGCTGGTTGGGCACTGCTCTCCTTGGGGTGAGCAATGTGCAGTCACCTTTGCACTAATTGATTTCTTCCCCTTTCCATCACTTATTAAACTGTCCTCTTCTTGCACCATGCATTTTCTCAGTTTTGCTCTTCCTATTGTCTCTCCATCCCATAGCAGGGGGATGGGGAGTTAGTGAGGGGCTGTGTGGGAGTTTGGCTGTGTGACAAAGTCAGTCCACTGCAGGGCCATGGGTTGGGGCCTGTCTGGCAGGGGCCCTGCTCTGCCCTGCCCTGCCCTGCCCTGTCCTGCCCTGCCAGACCCCACAGAGCTCCCAGGGCACTGGTTCTGTGTCACATCTCCCAGCTTTGTAGCTGGAAACACAGGTCTCCACACAGAACCGTGCATAGAGCTCCTTTACTGTTTTTAGAGATATTTGATGCTACTGCTCTTTCCATTGCTCCTACCAAGGTTTGAGGTTTTTACTATCTTAAATGGGGAAAAAAAAAAAAAAAAAGATTCCTGAATCACAAAAATACAAATATTCCATCTTTCTTGATCTTTAGAAGATACAAGTTTAACATGTTTTATTTCAGAGACCTTGCTATTGCTACTTGTATTCTGAAGCAATGTTGCATATCAGTGTATCAATATAGTGTGCACAGATGACTTTTAAGTTTTATACCTTTTACCCATAATTTTACAACTGTCCCTAAAAGGATGCAGTAAAATTTCCACTCCTTTTCTCTTTCATTGTGTGCAAAAGATGATGTGAATGTAAATACAGCTGCTAATTTTTGTAAGAATGGAAAACATAGTTATCTATGAGCAAAAGTAAAGAAAACTGTGGAAAAAATGTGGATATTATACTCTGAAAGAAATCAGTCTGAAAAGTAATATTCTATTTAAACACTATATCTACAATATCTCCAATGGTGATTCCAGAAATGTAGAGGCTTCACCACAGAAATAAATATCAAGACTGGTGTGGTTAACAGAGAATGGTCTTTTTGCATCCCTGAAGTGGCCTATCTGATTGTATTTAAGAAATTTACAGATTTCATTTACAGACTTCTATATTAGAAGTGGGACCCACTTCTGAAAATTGCATATCTGAAAAACACCATTGAACCAATAGAAATTATTCTTGTGTCAGTTTTAATATACAAACAGTACTTTATTTCATTCTAAAAGCATCTGTAAAATTCCTGTCAATTTTCAGATATTGGAAAATTTCTAAATTGATATCCCAGAAGAAACTAAGGAGAAAGCACTCTAATTTGTCGTTCAAAATCAAATTATTTTTTATATCTTTGAAAATTTACAGAAATTAATTTAATGTTTTTATGGAATATGGTCTAGATGTAGGGGACATTTCTACTGTTTGATTTTTTATGTTTTCCTTATAGTTCATTATGGTTTTTACACTTAAGTCTTCAAGTAGCCATGTCCTTTAATCTGCTGTGTAACCTTCAATTGCAAAACTATCCTTTTTGATGTGATTAAATAAATTGCGCTGAAGTGATTTAACATGAAGGCAGCTAGACAATCACTGCATTCACTGTTTATAAAAAGAATTTATAGAGAATATTGTGAAAGCAACAGAAATAGTTCCATATTTGACAGCACAGAGAAGCTTGCACAATGTAATTAAGACAGGCAGAGTTTTTAATGCTGCCATGTTAAGTTCTAAATACTTCTGCTAGTAATTTACGTTACACAAGATGTCAATGTAACATATTAGGAGCGAGGTGGAAATAAGCTGGAGGGCTTAGACTTGCCCGTGAACAGTTTTGGTGAACTTTCTAGTTCTAGACAGATCTGTATTTTTGTTGTTACAGGATTTTCTAGGCTCTGACTGTGTTTCAGTGCGTGTTTTGTACCATCCTGTTTGAGTTGTTGGGGGCATCTTTAGGCTTCTTACAATGCCATAACATAGTTCATCTCAGGAATAAGCCTTGATTTTTTGTTTTCCTTTTTAATACCTCATAATATTTTTTAAAATTATTCTTGGTTTATTTTTTTTCCATTAAGGAGTGAAGAGACCAGTTAAGTTAGTTACTCTTTAATTAGAAGTATTTCAGCTTTTCCTTTGATCCTTTTAGTACTTCTAAGCTGATTGGATGCTTCTGCTTAATTCTCAGATAATGCAGCATTTGCTGTATTCCAGTGATAAATACTGTAGACACTTTGATTTTTTTCCCCTTACTTTCTACTCATTGAATTTACTGGAATATTTTTAATGTTTTGGGGGGTTCTGGAGACTTCTAAAATCAGATTCTGTGTTCAGAGAAAGTCCAAGAGTATGTTATATTAATTTGATTGTAGTGAGTTTTGACATATGATTCTCTTCTACATTCACACCATATTTTTTTTATTTAGTGGTGTTCTCTGAGCAGGCATGAAAATCTTTTATGCTTATTTTATAATTGCAGATTTCTCTTCTAGGGAGTAACTTTGTGAGCTAGTTGTTCAGTGCATGTGTGTGTCAAAATGAGTTCAACTTTATTGTTTTCTCTCTATTTTAAGTCATAACTTTTTAAAGAAAAGCCAATGATTAACACACATATTTAAAGGTAAGTATATTTGGAATATGAGTTTGAACTGATGCTAAGATCACCTGGTCTATGCAAAGCTAGATTTTACCAGTTTGTTTATTTTCAGAACTCCACTGTAGTGCCTGTTTTTAAACCGTAAGGAAATTGCAGAAACTCATGCTAAAGTAAAAAGTACTTCTGCAACACTTTGGACTTCAGTAACTCTATGTACCTATTTCAGTCTCTCATTAGAGACTTGAAATTGTAATTCAAGTACAAATTGTAATTCAATTTTTTGTAACTCTGGTTTTATTATCTTTCTGATTAGTGCAGTGTTACCTGTGAGTTTACAAATGTCTTAGTTTTGCTAGGTTTCTGAAACGATTAATAAGCTAAATGTCTACAGAACCAAGTATTCAATACACACTGCACTGGGTTAGCTAAGGAGTTGGTCTGCCAATCATATAAATAACAACATTCATCTCCTCTTGGTCACAAATTCATATAGTAGACAAACATTAATTAAAGGAGAAGCTTACTGAATGCTAATTGAAACTCTCATGTATTTTGACACTATTTCTGAAACCGTCTGAACTAAATTTGAATGAGTGCAAGCATGTCTCATTAAGTCATCTATTCTGAATATAGCTGTTTGAAATGTTTTGTCAAATACTTCATAAAAAAGAAATTGCAAGAATTACAGTGTATAGAATACCTACAGGAACAAGTCCAAGGGGAAATAATGAGAAAAACTATTTTATTGCCCAAGAAATATACTTTAATATCTCATTTATCTTAGTTACTTATTGCCCAGTTATTACATATGTGATGATGAATAACCTGCAATAAACTAGAAATTCTTTAGTCAAATTAAGGATATTGCAATTTTCATGAACTTTCCTGATTATTTCCAGCTTTTCTTCTTGACTAGGAGTATATGGTTATTCGTGGGTTTTTTAAAAGTAAAGCAGTTTATAACAATAACATTTCAAACTTAGGCATACTATGATAATTCTTATAAAACTATAAATAATGTCAGCTGTCTGTTTAGATTCTATTATTCCTTTGTAATATATTTATTTTGCCTCCTTATAATTCTTCTCAACATGTCTTTTGTGTTGTGAGCACTTTGCAGTCAGTGGTACTCAGACTGTTTCCCTGCATAAGTATGGTAGCCTTACCCTGACATACACAGGTAAAGAAAACCTTGGCTTATATATGTGCCAGAAGTTGTTACTGTCACTGCCTGCTTCTGCTGAAAAAGTCATATGAGGTTACACAGCATCAAAAGATGAAAGAATGGAATAATGGGAAGAAATTTGAAGTATTCAGAGTGAATTTAATGGCACAGCAGTGTCACCTTTGTCCATCATTAATAGTGCAAAGAACCCCAACAGTTAAAATTAATCTTCAGGAATCAAAACAAATTATATGAGCAGATGAAAATCCATTCATATCTCAACACCTTTCAGGTTGTAGCCCATGTCACCAAAGTCAGTTTCATAAACAGCAGATGAATCAGTGCTTATGCTTCTATGTCTAGCCACTTACAACAGTAAAGAGTTCTCCTGCTGTTTAATGGAAATAGAAATGATCCTTTCCTTTTGAGAAATTCAAGACCAAATAATGGACGAGCCCCCATTCTACTCTAAACCTTATTTTGCAGGAAGCGTGAATATCCTTTTGGAGGATCAACAGTAATGGGGCAAAACATGTATTATTTTCTTATTTTCTTTTCAAAACAACCATCAAAGTACAAAATATTTCCCTGGAAATAAGACTAAGCAAAGACCTGCAGTACTTAATCAACTTTGAGCCTGTTTAAATATTTATTTCTTCTTGAATTAGCTTTATAATTCCTCTGTTTCAGTTGTTTCAAAACTTATGTTATCTTTTATTTGTACAATAATTAAATTACGAAACTCAAATAAAATATTGAATGGACTTACAAGAAGAAAAATAAAAATGGAAACCTGAAAAAATAGAAGGGTATGTCTTTAGAAATTGCTACTTTTTATAAAGCGATGGGAGGACAAGTTAATACCTAAAATTTCTTTAAATTTCTTTTCTAAACCAAGTGACATTAGATTTCAGTTTGAAAAGGTTCAAATAGTACTATGTGCTTTTATCATGTAATTTTAAAATTAACTGTATGAAATGTTTTGAGCTTTTATTTTTAAGACATTGCTTATAGTAAAACAAAGTATGTAACCTGTTTTACATATTCTAGTGGATATATTGTATTCAAGTGATGTTTGTCATTTGATTGTTAAATAATATAAACTGTGATATGGAGAATCCTAGAATGTGAGTCCCTCTATATCCTGAAAAGAACTGATGTGGTTCTTCAGTCTCATTTCAGTAGGTGATTCACAATACCTAAATTTAATCATCTCAAAAAACTAATCTAAACCGAAGAGAAATGGGGAGAGGGCTAGATTATTAAGAATTAATTGAGGTTGTTAAGATTAGAAAGAAACTAACACCATGTTCACATTACTCCTCCAAAGGACTCCGAAGTAACATTTCATAACCAACAGAAGTCCCATCAGAGGCCCGTAGGTGTTGCAGTGGTTTGGATTCTCAACAAGTTATTACAATTCTGTTTAACAGCTTAGAATTTAAAGAGACTCAAAAAATAAATTTTAAAATAAATTTTAGAAGAACTAAAACATTTTGATATTACCATGCAAATCATCAGAAGAAATGCTATTTTTTAAAAAAAAGTGAATTACATGCTACTGTGAACACAGAGGGAAAGAATCTGTTACTGAATTTCATAGGTTTTTCTATTCAAGTTTCATCCACATAAACCAGATGTTTGACAAAAAAGTTTTTCTTTATGTTAATAGTTTTAATTTATTTTTTTCTGCTTTCTTCCTTTTAGGTGGGGTGTGGGAATAGGACAAAGCTGTATCAGCCCTAGAATTTTAAATTAGCCAAGTTACTTATTTCCATACGCCAATAGCCACAGAGTTACAGCCTAGTCAAATCCTTCATCTATCTATGCAACCATTCCTGTGCATTCCCCAGAAGCTAGGCTTTTGCTCTAAAACCTATAAGCAAAAAAGAGTACATCTTCCCATTGAATTTTTCCTCTTTGTGAGTTCTTTTTTATTTTTTTTTCTCTTGAACTATGTAAACTGTTTTTAAAAGAAAACAGATTATCACATCATATCATGAAGTAGAATTTCAGTAAAAACTTCAAACATCATTCTTGCTGTCAGATTTTAACAGCCTGTCAAGTCAACAGGATTAAGTAATGAAATCAAAAGGAAAAAAAAATAGGTATTTTCATATTATTGAGCACGCAGTTGATATTATTCTTGATTTAAAATATTGCAGTCACATAGTCCTTTTCTGGTTTTAGACTAAATATTGAGTTATTGCCTCCCTAGTACATGTAAGCTCAAAACTGAATTAAGGAATACATCTTGATCTATTGATTGTAAGATTTTTTTTCAATATTGAGACATGAAGCTGAATGACGCTGTGTTTGAGACTGAGTTCTCTGTGTTAGCATCTTAAGAAATAAAACTGCTAACCACAGAGATTAAAAAAAGGTTTCCATCATAATGGGTAAAGAAAAAATGGAATTATTTAACACCTTTTAATTCCTGTTTCTGTAAAAATGTAATACTATTTAACAGTCTTTTCTAAATTCTGGATATTAAATGCAGTGATATGCCTGTGTTTAAAGGATCGAGTAGAATAATGGTGGGTGAAACCTTTTTAGTTTTTTTCATCTGTCCATGATTTTCAAATAAAGAATGTGTTGATAACTTTTTTTTTTTTTTTTTTGTGTGTGTGTATTATAGGTAAGCACACTAGACTGGGTACGAGCTGAAAAAGTCTATAACCTCTGTGAGGTTCTATTTAAAATTCACAAGGTGGGTTTCCCAACAGTTCCAATGATTTTATTTACTAAAATAATATTGATGATAAACTCAAGTTAACTAGGAATAACTAGCATTCAAATAGTTCATCTGTTGTTAGAAAAAACTATTTACAATTTCCAGTGCATTAGCTGTGCAAGTAGAAGAGAATATGGAAAATGGGTTAAGCTCCAAGTAAGCAAGTTATTAAAATGCTTTCTTATTGAAGAAAGTTTTCAGTATTAGAGCTGTATGAAATATGAGTGAGATACAATGCTAAGCATAATGATATTGAGTTTTTTTCTCTATGGGTCAGATTTTCAAGCAAACATGATGAAAAATGCTGTTGCTGTAAGTCTTGATCCATATAAAGATATTTTTATTGTAGTAATTAAAATATAAAATTATGTCCTTGTTGTATCAAGTATTGTAGTGTGTTTTTCTTTACAAAGGGCAACATGTTGGGTTTGTGTCCCATAGAATTAATTTTCTTACCCCAGCTACACATAGTCGTGTTTTCTCTCCAGCTTGTCCTGTTCAAAGATCTGGGGCAAAATCTTTGCACTTTCTGTAAATAATTGACTTATAGAATATTTTTTCTAATGAATTGCATCAGATAGATTAATTTTGTTCTCCAACAAAAACAAAACCTTTGCAGGTGAGATAAGGCTACTATGAGAGCCTATTTGCTTAGGAGAGTAAAAAATATTTTCCGGAAAAAAATACATCTATTCAGATAAAATACTGTTTCAGTGAAAAATTAAAGCTCATCTTTAGTTCTCACCAGCTGCTGCCCTTCTCTGCTATTTCTGCTCTGACCATTCATGATGTCGTGGAAAAGGCAGGTTGTTGCTGTTACCTGTAGTAGATCCTGCAGAGAAGCAGAAGTGCTTAAGGTTTTTGGTTTGGCATTGATGGGGGTTGGGTTTGGTTTGGTTTGGGAGTGTGCGGGGTATTTTGTGTTGTAAGGGTTTCTTATTTGTTGGGATTTTTTTATGATGCAACAGTTGTTGAGGGCATGGGAAGGAAGTGTTTTGGCACTGCCATGCCAGGGAAACAGTAGTCCTGAAGCTCAGGACTAGAGCTCAGCTCCCGAGGCAGAGGAGGAGTGCCATATTCCTGTAGGCATGGCATTATTTTTGTGTGACCATGTCTCCAGCTGGGAACATATGGACAAATTCAGGTCCTGCCCATCACTAAAATACCAACAAAAAGTAAATGTTCTGTCGCAGATCATTTATTTAGTCTCCTTCGTATTTTTTATAATTTTACTTTTGGCTCATGAATAAGTCAGGAACCAATGAAATATATACACATTAAGCCTTTTGAGAAGATTTTGCTGTGGCTTGGGTTTTGGTTTTGTTTTTTCTCCTATAAGTGTTACTGCTAAAACTCAGTTCTTCCTGGAATATTATGGTAATTTCAAGGATATTCTGTTCTTAGAGCAACTTCTGCAGTATCTTTTCATTAAGAAAAAGAAGTGGGGAAATAAACTACCAAAGATTCAACTCTTTAATGTTCTTGACATTTTAATAAATGAATTCTTAATTGCTAGTCTTCATGAATACATAAGCTAAAGTGCAAAAGCTCAAATTGAACTCCTTAACCTCTTTTCTGTTGATTCTTTGGTATAAAGAATATATATATTCTTTGACAATGAGGCAAACAGAGAAAATCCAAAGAATTGTAAGACTAAGGTTTCTGCATTATATATTAGAGAGTTATGTTGTAAAAGCTGCCATTTGGGGAGGCTGTTCTTAAGAATTTTCAGAAGCTGGTTAGAACTAGTGCAAAACTATGGGAGAGTGTGTTATAAGATAGATTTTAAGAACTGCTCTTGTTACACACCTAATTGTAAGCTTCTCATCTATGTTTATTATGATACAAGAGCTAAACATGGAAAATAAGAATCCAATATGGAACTTCCATTTTAAAACAGAATGTTTCATATATTTTAGATTTGGGTGTATGTATACATACATATAAATACACAAATATGTGAATTAAAATTCATATATATATATAATATGCCCTTGCGTATTTCTGGTCATTTGGTGGTAACAACCAGATGATTTGAAATGTAATGTCTTGCATTGCATGTGTTTATTCTTATACCTTGCCTCATAATTCAAACTCTTACTGTAATCCTGTACATTTTTAAAAGTCACTTGTCTTAAAAACATTTTATTTTCTTTTAGTGCCTGGTATTTTTACATGCAAATTTAAAAAAAAAAATGGCTAATATAATAGTCTACAAGCCTGGATATGCAGCACTGAGTCTTGAAACAGATGTAATACCTGTCACTCCATGGCTGCTGAACACCACACTATATGCAGGAATTTTGTTCAACTTCCTTTTCAATAGTGCAAAGGAGTGTTGTAAAATAACTGAGCTTCATCAAGTCTGTTTTCTCCTCATGTAGCTGCAGAGCCAGTTTTGACAACACAGTGCTGTGTGCCCCGGTGGCAATATGTGCTGCTCCCAAGATGCCTCACGAATCATTGTTAATTATTTTGGGGTTTCAGTCTTTTCTGCCACATGATATCACAGAGAAATGGGAATAGGAAAGGGTTCTATCTGAGAAAAAGAAAAATAAAAATGTGTAATTTGGAAATTCAGGCTGTGAAAGTACTTAGGTGTATAAGTAGTAGCTTTTTAATTTCATTTTCTTTTCCTCTATGTTTATGTTAATCAATGAAGTCTTGAAATATTATGGAAGTTTCTTGTTTACATTTACAAAATATTCTATTGCAGGTATATTTTTTATTATGAAAGTTTAATGTAAAGTTTTTCTTCTTTATCTTGAAGTTGATGGCAGGATCTTGCTCGAGTCTCCTTGTAGTTACACAACAGCATTGACAGCTATCAGAGGACATGCTCATGTTGTCATTTCCAGAATTACCCAAGGGGTGCTTAATAAATTACTGCATTCCTTGGGGTTTGGCATATTGGAACCCACGTAGACTTGGGTAATTATAGTCTCCTAGAGCTGGTACACAGCTCCTGGTATGTATGAAACATTCAGGGATTTCCTTCTTCTTTCACTGTAAACAATATATTGGTACAAGCATTTTAAATTACGTATGTATTGCTTAGGTAATTTTGGCAGTATTTTGGAAGTGCAGTGGTAGCTTGGATTAAAAAATAGGGGATAAAGCAAATAAGCAAAGAGAGAAGCTGTCTTTGACAAATTACTTAACTCCTAGAACATTTCTTCAACATAATTGTTGACATAATGCCAGAATATATCTAAGTGCTCATCACTTACAGAAGATAGTGTTGCTTCAACTGTTTGGTTTTGCCAGATGAAAAATCACATACTGAAACATGTCTTTCAGCTCTGGCTTGCTGATGATTGCTGGCTACAAGCAAACTTGTATTTAGGTATTCACCAGGACTTTGATCTTGAAGACCAGAGGCCATACTGTTTCAGTGTTATGGTTGGACATGGCAAGAGCCATTATTTCAACGTAGAGCTGGGCAGTGAATTGGCAGTGTGGGAGAAATCATTTCAAAGAGCAATTTTCTTGGAAGTTCAAAGAACAGGGGTAAGTAGTGAACAATTTAAATCATTTAATCCGTAAAATAAGTATAACAAGAGTTTAAATTCTTTGTATGTTTAATAATTGTATTCAATTTATATCCTCCATGACAAAGGATCTGCGTACATTTAATACACTGAAGACTTCTGAAAGCTTCATTATCACATCAATATTTTTCTGTCAATGACTGTGTAATAACCATCAATGAGCATGTTATGACAGATTGAAAATTGAAAGCAGTCATTTATAAGTTCACTTTGATTATTAAAAACTGGAAATTAATACATTTTACCACTGGAAAAGCCTCAGAAGTTTATTTAGTCCAGCTTGAACATTTTCTTCCAGAAAGCTAATTTTCTTCTCACTTAAGGTAAATATGCTATGTTTTACATAGTGGTTCTGCATTCGGAGAGGAAATATTTTGCTTTTACATTGTTAATTGTGAATTAGGATTGTCCTCATTAACATTGGAAGAGTTTGAAGACAGTATAAAAGTGAAAAGAAAATTTTAATAATCCTGAATTCTCAAAATTAAACAGCAGATTATCCCTTTCTGCTGGCTAGTAAATCTAGATCCATACTCTCAAGTGAACTGGATGAATGTTAAGGGAGTGTATGCATTGAGACTACAGGGCTTCTCCAGTTAAACATATATTTACACAGTTTAACACAAATGCAAACTTGATTTGGTATGCTCAGGTTTGCAGTGCCCTGTGGACCTCCTAAAGACATTTGAAATACTGAGAACGCTGGATCACAGCATTGTATTAACATGACTTGCAAGGAGCAGGAGTCTATCTAAATTTCCAGATATCTGGGATTCTAAATAAGTTTCTGTGTCTAACAAGGCACTTACTTAGAACTCTTCTATTTGTCTCTTTACACTGATGAAGGAACAAAAAGATTTTGTAACAGTTCCCAATCCTGAACTTCCTAAAAGGAATGCAGTTCTTCAGGAAATAATGGGATTTCCTCAAAGCTTCTTGGGCATCAGGGAGGGATTAAAATGCATATTGAGTATGTATAAAGTATTTTCTCACATTAACTCTTCAAGAAATTATGATACAACTGTTTGACCAACCATTCAATCCTCGTATTTATTATCCTTACAAAAGCTAGATAACATATAATTAAAATTAAGTATAACAAGTGTGGAGATAAAAAGCTGGCTTTTTATCAGGTTAAATTTCTTAATATTTATTGTTAAATCTCAAAACTTGCTTTTCCTTTACATCCTTAAAATTAAGGAATGATTCTTTGCATGTGGGATGATCTTTTGTCATTTGAATCAAACAGCCATGTAGACTCATTTTACACAAAAGGCATTAAACTTCCTGCAGCTGTGGTTTAACTTATCTGAAACCTCCAGGAAAGTGTTCAAATAAAATCCTGATTACAGTGCTCAAGTCTCCATATGTGTTTTCTTATGTCTTAATTTTCTTTCACATAGTTGGATACATTGAAATTTACTGTAAACCACCATGTCAGTAGAGTTCAGAGTACTGTGGTCATTCTCCAGCAGTCAAAAGTTTGACTACACTGTTTTCTTTCTTCCTTCAAAGCATAAATGCTGTTGTGAGTGCCTTTCTTTTCAGAATGATGTCAAGAGCGGCATGTCAAATTAGTATTACATAGAAAATTTCCAGTCATAGAAAAAGAACTGGCATTCCAGTATCCAGAAAATTCAAGCTTGTCACTGGTACGTCATTCTGTAAAAGTTCTTTCTTTTGGAGAATTTTGGAAATTATTTTTTATTCATAAATGATTGGACAAGATTCATGGCAGCTCTTGGATTGCATTGTGCCATTTCAGCCATTCTTATTTAAGTGGGGCTTGGTCCTTGTTTACTGTTGAATACAGTTAGGATCTTGCCTATTGCTTTTTGTTAACCTTATCTTGTACATACCCTTTGTATTTGGTGTTTCTATAATGAGAACTGTATTTCTGAGAAGATTCTGTCCTTACACAGTTTGTGGAAAGAAAAACTCAGGTGCAGTGGTCCTTTTGAATTTTATCTGTCCGTGTTATGTGATTTTTTTTAACATTTCCTTTGAAAACAGTAGCGGCAGTAGGTGACAGAAAGATTGCAATAAAGCAGGAAGAAACACCCCTCACAATATTGTTCCCCTTTCACCTATCTTAAAGCCGTATTTCTAGCTGCAATTGTTTACAAAAAGTTTACCAAGAACTCTGAAATTCAGTGACCCTGGTGAAATTAATTTATTTGCAGACAGTGATAACAAACAAACAGGTGTTGAATTCATGTACTAGAAACACATGGGTTTTCCTAGAAAAACTATTGTAGTTGCTGATGGCATAACTTGGATAGATGAGGGTGATAAAAATGTAGTAGAAATAAGGCAGAAAGGCAATTGAAAGAGAGAAAAAGTGCTGTTAAAAAGTATTTCCATGAGGCTGGTAATAAAAGTCAGCATTGCAATGTTGGAAGATAGGCAATGAAATCCCCTCAGTCATATCTTGAAGTTAAATCATCTTCCACAAATCCCAGCAAGAATGTTTGTCTCACCTGGAACATCCTAAACAGTGCAAGATGAAGAAATGATGCTCAAATTAGGTAATTTTTCTTCTGTTTTTTTTTTTTTCAAGATTTTTATGGTGTAGAAAATCTTCAAAAATAAGAGACTAGCTCATTTTCCAGAGTGCTTACTAATTCTTTGACCCTTCAGGTTGGTCTTTTCAGTAGCATAAGATTTTTTTTCAATGTTGTCTTTGGTTAAATTTCTCAATCAGTATTCTTCTCTTGCCTCAGATTATTTTTTCCAAAGGAAATTATATTGACTCATCTGAGTCTTTGATATGATTATTAAATTAATGCAGAAACATCTCACAGGGATGATTTGGATCAGTTCTGTTCAGCAGGAGGATGGAGGAGAATACTGGAATAGTATCTGGTAGTTGACAGAGGAAGGAGTGATAGTAATATATTTTATGGTCAGCTGTTGAAAAATTGAACCAACAGTTTCTTCATCTTGAAACCTTGTACGTGTAAGCTTTGTTTAATGGCTGGAAGAGGACAGAGGAGAGGAATCTGCTTTACAAACTAAAGAATTCTCAGGAGACTGAAAAAAACCATGCAGTGGGAAAATCATCTACCACAGTGTGTCTAAAGTACCTGCAGTTGGTACATAGTGATAAGGCACGGTTACATGCTCTCCTCACTAGCAATTCTAACACAAAATAAAGTTTTCCCTTCATACTTCATCTGTGATGAGGATGCTGTAAATTCTTTCCAATCCTCATACAGCTGAATAACCTACTGTATTGAAACCATTTGCATTGCTTGGACAAAAAAATTGTTTATTATGAGCTGTTCCAAGAATTAAAATAGGCTGGATTCCATCCAATTATAACAGAATAATCAAGAAGTTTTGCTGCCTCATTATTTTCCATGCTTAACAGTAAGTACTTCTAGTTAACTTATTTCCATTTCATTCCATGATTCATTGACTGATATTGACAGAGAAAGAAACATTTGAAATATTTTTTTTTTTCAAGTTAGGGATATGAATGTATAGAGAAATATTAGCAGTAAAATTCATGTTCCTGGAATCATACAGGGTCCTCATGTGTAATATAAAATCAAAGTAAACAAAGCAAGGAAAACAAAGTAGACAAATGAAGGTAAATGAATGTTGTAAATTATTTCACTAAACACTCTTGGAAATCCAAAACCATTTATAACAAGCGCAAATGTGTGATGCAATTATCCTGTGTTTCCCCTGTTTTAAAATCAGTTAACATAAATCTCATATTCTGTGGATGTTTTATGTTTTTATATGCATTTTTAACATCTTTATTTTCCTAGGCCCTAACACCAAACCATTCTGTATAGTAATATTCTTGATGCTGCATGTATGATTCAGAATCATTGTTTCTCAGAATTGCTCTTAGACAGATTATGTCTATTCATGGATAAAGCAAAAACCATTATTAGGAATAATTGTGCATGCAGACTTGGAGCTTCATTTCTATGGGATTCCCACATTAAACTTTTAATTTTCTTTTACAAATATTGTGCTGCTAAAACACCATGAAGAAATTTCCTAAAGATTAAATAATAGATAAGTGCAATTGATATTTCTTTTTCTGGTTTCGAGCAACAATTAATTGCTTTTGCATATTAGTTATTCCAGGTAGTCACTGTTTTCTGCGGTGAACTTGAGTCTTCCGCACCTAAAAAAGATGACAGACGTGAGAATGACATACCTTACACAATGCTTAGTTCACCATCTTCCCGTTCCACTTTAACATTTCCCCCTATACACTGTGTGTTCTTCAGGCTGTTCTGTATGAAATACATAAGGAATCTGCAATCGTATTATTGATGATCAAAACCAACCAATCAACCAAAAAACTAAGTAACTATTTTGAAGAAATGGTTAACTCAATAACCTTTCCTCAGCTTTATATGTCTTTACCTTTTTGCTTGATGGACTATTTTTCATTAAGTGTCTGATCCTGGCTACTTTTTGATATCCTCTCTTCTATCCAGCTTGCTAATTTCTTTGTAATGCCTTGTCATAGATTTTGCTAGTTCATCACTTTGAATAAATTTCTAATGTATTCATAATATTTTCATCTGAGAAAATGAAGTTTCTTTCCATGAAACATATATTGTTCATTGTACAGATCCTTTCAGAATACTGTTGACAGGTTTTGATTTTCACCTCTTGGTTTTCTAGTAAAGATTTATGGGTTTAAAGTTTTCTTTATAAAACTTGTCCATGTAATGCTTCCCACTCATCCTTCCTTTGCAGCTCAGGGAATAATCTGTGCAACCTCTTCGTTACAACATATGCTTGCTGTTTGCTCTAGACTGTTACTTAATTTTAGATGCATATCTTGATTAAAAATCATCTGAAAGGGTTCACTACAACTAATTTAAGACATACAGAAGTGAATAAGTTCTTTCCAACTGACCTCAATAGCCTTTCAAGGAAACCAGTATTTTTTCTCATAATTTCCCTTTAGACGCATTCAGTTGACTATATTGTATAAAATAACAGTGTAATAATGATTGTATCCATGCATGCTACTTACTAACCAGTCACAAGAAATAATTGGTTCATAACATGAAAAGCAGTGTTTGTATTTTAAATTACTTACTTGCTTCTATGGTATGTAAAACCACATAATGATGAAAGATCAAAAAGGAAGAACTACACAAAATTGCACTGACATTTTAAGACTTCACATTTTCACCAAATTAATGGATAAATAGCTCCAGCTCAAGAAAGGGCCAAAATTAATTTAGTTAGGCATTTATTCTTTGTCCACTGGAGATAACTATAAATTCCTTGTGATTTCAAAATTAGGAGCTGGATGGAGAAAATCCCTTATGTAGAAGTTCAAAGGGCTTCTAAATAATTTTTTTAATGAACTTCAATGCATATTTTAGCAACATGCCTTTATATTTACTTAAAATTGAGTGTTTGACAGGTCACTAAGAATGTAACTAGTGAGGTGTGCTGGTCAGGGTTATGGATTCCTTGCATTCCAGTGTATGGGAGCCTGGCTGCTTGAAATTAGCTCCATCTAAAACTGATTTTTTATCTTGAATGTACAGGTTCAATTGAGGCTTTTGAATTTAGAGGAAACAGAAATGTTTGTGATATTCATATCCAGACAGCCTACAAGAAGTTCAGTTCCTGTGTTTCCTTCCTGCAACATTATACAAAATGTGTTTTCTAGTCATTCTTTCGTGGCTTTTTGAATTTATCTTACTACAACTCAGGTTAGATGTAATCAGAATAGATTTTTAGAGACTGTGTCCCCACTGGAACTTGGTCAGAGATTAGTTATCTTTCCACTTACCTATCCCATCTTACTTAACTCTTCCAACTACCTGACTCCTGAGATGCTCAGGAACAGAACTTTGGCTGTCTCAGTAACTCTGCCATCAAAACAAACACACTCATTTCTGAGCATCTTTGGGAATTATGTGGTGCTGCAGAAATAGTGGTCTAAACCCCCCTCAGGGGCTGAGGCAAAAGAAGTCCACTTAAAGAAATAAAACATAGCAGAAATTAGGCAATCGTAATAGGAAGTAATTGTCATTTCTATGATCCACTGTTGGGCGTTTATGATTTTATGAATTCTTCATGGTGACCTGAGAGGTTGAATAAAACATGATTGGTTGATCACAGCATAAGCTCAGCCTTGTGAGCTGCAAATAATGTATTGAATTGCAAAAATATTAAATACAGTTGGCAATGCTTTTTTTAATTAATATTTTGTAATGATTGCAAAACATATATGTAACAGATTTATATGTAAATTTTCCATTCCTTTAAGAATGGAAATGCTACCATATGCTAATTTCAGAACTAATTTCTGAGACAAACATTTAAGCAAAGGAAATATTCTCCTTATACTGAGGTGAGATGTTAAATAATATTTAGATTAGGTTAGATATATAGTGTCATTTAAAGATACTCACCAGTTTGTTACAAGAAGCACTCAGTTTAATTACAAAATCAGGTTTTAGATTATTTTCATTATGCACAGAAAGCTTATTACAATTACAATTTAACTGGTTACCTTTAGAAATGGTGTTATTCTAATTCGTTTTCACTCTGATGCAAAAAAAAAAAACATTTTCTAACACAAAAGAAAGATTCTGAGAACCATACAGATTAATAGTAAATACATTTTTTTAATAATTATTAATAATTCAATTATTCACATAACAGATGAAAATCAAACAGTGCATTTATTAGAATTTTTAAAACAGCAAGAGAATTTACCAATTTACACAGCTATTGAACTCAAACTTATTTCTGTATTCTGTATTTTAAGCATGATTAATAGAAAATGTTGAACATTATTTCTGGAAATAGAAGATATTCTTAAAATTGCATTTATTTATATGGAAATAATAAACCTAAAAATTATATATTATGTATTTTGCATATATTTATTTATAAATCCAAATATTTAGATAAAAATTATGTCATGGGAATCTAGTTTATTATTTTCCATGTATCTTATAGACTTGAATAAAGAAGAAACCACGAGAGAGCTGGTGAGGGGCTTTTTCAAGAGCACGTAGTGATAGAACAACTGGGAATGGCTTTAAATCAAAAGAGTGCAGATTTAGATTACACGTTAGGAATAAATTCTGTATGGGAAGGTGGTGAGGCACTGAACAGGTAGCCTGTAGATGCTGTGGATGCCCCATCGCTGAACGAGTCCAAGGCCAGGTTGGACAGGGATCTGATGAGCTTGGTGTCGTGGAAAGTGTCCCTTCCAGTGGTGGGTGAGCCCATTTTGGAACCCTTCCAACCCAAACCATTCTGTGATTCTTTTAAATCTGTCAAGAATTTACTGTCATGGAATTTCAAATTTATACAGTAAAATTACCTTAGAATTTCGATACTGGATTTAATGTTTGTAATTTTGGTGTTCCCTGTTATTTGCCACCCACGATTTATAAGAATCAGGCAGAAGAACAAAATCCCAGTCAAAGCATCATTGATTCACAACTGAATTGGGTACTTGGGAATGTCTCATGTTGATAGTTCTGATTAAATTCCCTTTTCAACTGTGAAATTCCAGAATTTATAGATCACCAGAGAATAAAAATGTTTATTATTATGTAATAACAAACTGCATCAGAATGAAGTCATCGCTGTCTTTGCTGAAATAAGCCAAGTAGTAGTCTACTGGTTCTACTAAAACAAGCAGTGTCAGCTTGATTGCTGTGATTGCCACTGAGAATCTGCCTCAGGTTTATGAAAATATGCTTGGGACAATCTACATGTAGGAAACTCTAAACATTGAAGTCACTGTTGATTCTTCCTTTTCTTTATGGAAAAATGAGTTGCTGCAAATCAATGAAGCCATTGCTCAGACACAGAGATGCGGAAGCACAATATCTTTCTGACATAAGTGAAGGCTAAAGAACACAATTTGAATTTTCCCTGCTAGAAGATAACGATTTCTAAGCTGCTGCCCTTAGATGTTTTTCCTCCTGCATCCATTTTTTCAGTGCCTTTTCCTACAACCAATTTAAGCCTTGTCTGTCTGTTCAGCAAAGAGGGTAGCAAGTTTTTTCTTCTGTCATATTTACTTTAGCCATAGGTTCATATTACAGAGAGAATGCCAAGGACAAGACTAGGCATCCATCACTGCTTTGTCTGTTTTGCCAAGAAATAGCTGAACCTACAAGTTCACCTCAGTCTCCCTATAGGAACACAATTCCTTTTGGAGTAATTTCACTTCATCCCACATGTACATGTAATCCTAATATCTGAATGGTGGTGTAATGCCTAATCTCAGTGATGCTGAAAGTTTCTGAAACAAGAGTCTGTCCAATGAGTGGTCTACTAAGTAAACCATTTTTGCTGTTAACTGCTATAATGTAATGAACATTACAAATTAAAAATTACAAATAGATTAGACAGTTATTTCAATAGGTGACGTAAAGGGAAAAGTTTCATGTCAAGTAGTATCCTGAGAAAGCCTACATTTAAAACATGGATGTATTAAACCTAGGTACTATTTCTAAAGCACTGAGCTAGTCCTACTTCTACTGAAATAAATAGAAGCTTTCTTTGAAATTCAGTGACAGTATAATGAACCATCATTTGAGTCCTTTGAAAAATCTTACTTTTACTGTTAGAGTGTCTCTTGCATACATATACGCTGAACCACAAATGTGCATAATGTTTAAAAGGAAGAACTATAATGTCTTCTTGAAATCATCAGATTACAGTACCATCTTTTACAAGAGAATGCACTTTTCATACTAATACCAGCAAGGTATGCAAAAAAAAGAGTCATTTTAGGGTATTAAGATGTAATTCCTTTGGCTGCAGCCACATCAGATCCTGAAGTAAAATACAAGATTTTTAATCAGACCTGGTTTGTTTCAATGCAGTGGTTTTATTTGTATCTATCCATTATTATCAAAGTTCTGTAACCTTTTAATTGAGATATGATGAATTCCTTAAAAGTATGGGCAAATGAGTGGATCTGCCACGGTTTTTAAGTGAAGATGTTATTCATTTTATTGCTCTCTCTGAAATTATTTCACTGATCCTTTTTTACTGGTATCTGGAACAGGAATACCAAACCTGAGCTTCAGGAGTCTGTTCTGGCTGAAATTTCTGAAAGCTCATAGTTTTGATGAATGACGGATTTCATTGTTGCTTCATTTTCTCATAGATAATGTGAATTCAGAGTGACAATGTTTTTGGTGTACTTTATAAACAAGTTCTGAAAGTTTTGTTCTTTAAAAAAAAGCTTGTATATACATTTTATGGAAAAATACCAGTTTTTTTTAAATATGAGAAAGCCAAAGCATCTGCATTTTTTAATTCAAAGATTCTGCTGCTTCAAAGAGTTAAAAAACATTTCTGTTTAGCACTAGTAATTCTATGCAAAAAGACTCTTGAAGGTTTTGCAGGCGATGTTCAGAATTAAGGGGTTTAATTTTGCCTTCTAGTACTTGCTCTCTGTGTGGGCTGATATATATTTCTCAGTACAACCATAATTACTCTGGTTGCTCTTCATTTTCACATTCTGCTTGGATTTTTTAATGTTAAAAGTGGAATTTTCATAAAGGCTTTTTATTTTTACATATCTGGTCTCATATTAAGGCTTTTACCAAACTCTTATGTTTTTGTAAATACATTGTATGCATTAAGACACCTTACTCCTGTCACTCCTGTGTGATTTAGAAGCTTTTAAAAAGCTGCTGTATAAAGTCTTAATGCAACAATCTGTGTTCCAAACCATCTGCTGTTGGTATATTTTTTCCCCTCCCTGTCATTGTTTCTTACATACTTATGTGTATTATTTTATTTCTAATGCAGAATAAAAGAACACATCATGTAGGTCCTTCTTTGTTTCAGGCATTTAAGTTCCTCTGACAAGTCCTACAAAATTCCTCCCAGTTTTTACTGACATTGACAGAAAAATGAAGAAAAATATTAAATGTAAGCTGGGGAGGGATTTGGTCTCAGAAATAAAAAGGAACACATATAAGTGATATTTGGAGAGTGCTAAAATTTTATCAGTTCAAATTGGCCATTCTGGAGTCTTCTACTCCAAAAATATATTCTTTGGATTCATAGCATAATTTAATGTAAATCCTTTTTCTAAGAAAAGGCAAATTTTCAGAAAGATTTTAGCATTTTTTACATTGATGGCATATTATTTCCACACAGATGCATAGCACATATTTTAACTTGAAGTGAGTAAGTGAATACAGTACACTATATGTGCACTGCATGCATATGGCTATTGCCTAAATGCTGTGCTGCCTGGTTATGATTTAGTTTTAGAAAGTGTGTGTTAAATTCTGTATCATGAGCATAGTGAGAAATAATGTCTGTGTTCTCATTTACATGTAATAAACCTTTACAGCTCATCTTAGAGCAAATGTATATCTAAATCTATAAAGTACTTACCAGGGAAAATATGTAGTTCAAGCAGGAAAGTGTAATGGTATTGCCAGCTTTCCAATTGCTTTTTGGAAAATAAATGAGCAAAATCATGTGCATGCCCAATTTGTATTCACTTAGACTAGAAGGTAGGTATTATTTCTGTATTTTGGCTGATTAAAACCACTAAAATTCCTGCTAAATAGAATATGAATGAATCCAAAATTGATGAATATATTGCATATCAGGGTGGTAGTTAAAGCAAAATGAGCGTTGCCTTCATGCAAGACAATAATTAACTGCAATGTAGCCAATCATCAGCTGAATTTTTGAAACTGTAAATCTGATGAGACATTAGGACCAACAGCATTAGAGTTGTAAAAGTAATATCCTTTAAAATGAATATACACAGTCATTTTTCTGTGTTACACTTAGATGAGCAGCATCCCTGAGTCTCACTTGAGCCTTAGAAAACTTACTTGCCATGAACCTAGGAAAAGGAGTACTGACTGAAAAGGTTGGTGCCCTGATTCTTAAAAAATGGTATTGAATGATATTTTTTTACTAAGAATCTTTGTTGATGATCTCAAACTGACAATTATTGTTATTAATCTTGATTTTAAAGAAGTTTACTGAAAAACAAAAGCAAGTTGAATCCCTGTTTCTTGGACAGAAGGCAATCAGAGTAACATTAAGGACTCTAAGTCTTCAAAAAAGAATTCAGAGATACTACACTGGATGCCTGTGGCAGAACTTGGGCAAATTTAAGCCCTCCATCTAAAGCATTGCAATGAACACATATTCCAGCAGTAACGAAAGTCTGTTGTAAATAATCTATAGCATGTCATGATTTATTTAGAAGCATTTGGACTGCCCAGCCCCAGAAGAAACCAAATGTACTTACAGCTTTAGCCTTCATGGGAGACCCACCTGTGTGGAGAAAATCAGAAGGCCCCTCTCTGATCCGGGTGGCCTGCAAGCTGCCTTCTGCCATCATACTACAGCTTAATGCATACAAGGACACCAGCACACAGAAGGAAACTGAAGAAGAGGAGGGTTCCTCTTTATCCTTGCCTTTCCTTCCCCAGACATCTGTGTCTGGGCTGCAGTGGTGCTTTCTACCCACCCAGTCTTTGTGCTTCAGCCTCACCACAGCCTGGTGACTCCCGTGAAGAGATCCCTCGTTTTGTTTATCCCTCAGGCTTTGTCTCTCACACACATCTGAGGTATATTTGTGCTCTCCTCTCTGAGTGGAAATAAGTCCATCTTGTATTTTCCCATGCATTCATTTTCCAGTTTGAGTGTTTACTCACCTCTTGTCTTGAGTATCTAACACCTATAAACTGAGTTCAAAGCCCTTCTTTTTGTGTTAGCTGATCTGTTTACAAACACATTCTCTCCTCTGAGGGAAGGAGTCATAGTAACTCACAACCATAAACACTGGTTTGGAAATAAATTGGCTCGTCATTGTTTATATTTGTAATGTCTCTTACTGTTAGACAGAACTCTACATCAGTCTTTCTTTTAGAGTACTGAAGCAAACCATCCCTTCTCCTTGTCCTTTTGTAAAAACTGATGAAAAAGACCTGTGACATCATCAAGTCCAACCAGACTGATGCCCACCTTGTTAACTGAACCATGGCACTAAGTGCTATGCCCAGTTGTCTTTTGACCACCAAACATAGTTCAAAGCTGACTTATTTCTGGGAAATCTCTGTTTATGGGGAAGAGAGTGTACATGTGGAGACATTGTAACTATTAAGTCCCTCTCAGGACAGATGCCAGAGCCAGAGTTGGTCAAGAGTCATGCTTCTGATCAGCAACAGGAGGTCTGTCTGACGAATTCTGTCATAAATGAGTCAGATACACTGTTCTTTTGCTGTTTGAACAGTGATATTATCAACTTATGGTCTTTTCATGAGTTAAAAGAAAATGAATTGAGATACTGATACCTGATCATTACACAGGTGAAAGTTTTGTAATTGCCTGTTATTACAAATATAATATTCTATGGATTGTTGCATTGCTCAGAAAACATTAGATGATTGATCTAGATTGTCTAGTACAATTTTTGTAGCTATTGCACTATGAGGCCTATTCTTCTCTCTGTTGTTTAAATTGTGACTTAGCAAGCTGACTAATATGCAGTGGTTTGGTTTTGTTTTATTTGATTTTGTTTGGTTTTTTTGGTGGTTTTTTTTTGTAAAACTCCAAAATTCACTTAAAGACAGCTGAAGCTAGACCTCTGATGTTTAATTTTTCACATAAACAATTGTTGTAGATAGCCAAGGGTGAACACAATTGCAAATGTATGGGAAGCTTATTCCAAAGGAAAAATGGAAAGGAATAAGGCTCTGTCCTAGTTTTCGTGAGTTGAGATAAGGGCCCTTACCATAGAGCTTTCCGAGGACCTGTTCAGAGTCACTGAGGAGATGCCATGAGTAGGCTCTCAAATTTATATTGCAAAATACAGAATAATTATGTTGTAAGGAAAACTTTGAGTCTGTTTTGTATGTACAAAACACATATCTATTTTTAATAACAGTGAAAATGAAGCATATTATGTTTGTCTCTGGTATTTGTGAACAATTTCCAAACTGGTTCCATTATTTCCTAATACTGAATATTTTTAAAGTACTCCAAGCTCATTATTTGTGCATAGTTCATTTTAGTATTCATCATTTGTGGCTGAGCAATTAGATGCATACCCATTATGGGAATCTAATTTTATTCGTTTTAAAAATTGCTTTGCTCAGTCAGAGCTCAGCTAGTATGACCTTTTTAATTGGAAAATAATAGAGAATAAGTTATGACTGGTGCTTAATGCCACCTTTTAATTACTGAATGAAATGTAAGGATATGTAAATGTCACTCTAATTGAAAATCAATCACTGAAGTCTTTTTAAATGCCAAATAATAAGATCTTTGAACACCAATGAGCAAATTAATTTATTCGGAAATATTATACATCTCCATTATTCTGGAGATGATTATAATACTAATCTGCACTTGTGAACTGATATTACTCCTAGCCCTTTCAAAATTCTTTTTAAAATGTCATAACCATAACTCAAAAATGCTTATTTTAGTATAGCTAACTATATTTGTTAGTACTGGAGTGAAGAAACCTTTACAGTCATCCAGAAGTTTTAGACTATAATAAAATTTAAAAAAAACAAATGCAAGTAGCAGTTTGCATTTTAAGCAAGTTTTATTAATGCTTTCAGTCTCCTCTAGAGCATTCTTGGGTGTAAAAGGGTTTTTTTTTTAATTAAAAGAAACTATCCAGATACAAAACTTACGTGTAAACAAACGTCTAAGCATGGGGCAACACTGAGATATATGATATATCCATGATGGTGAAGTAATACTTCCTTGGAAGAAACAAACAAAAATCTAAATTTCATAAGGCGCAAGGGTATAATCCTAAAAATGGCTGATAAGGTGTGGCAGGGAAAGACTGGAAACAGGATCTGATATCTACTCATGCTGGAGGCAATGGTTTTTTTGCTATTAACTGTCAGCAGTGAATGCCATCGGGCTGCTCTGTATTAGAGCGAATCTTGTTAATGTCTTTTCAGAATCTGTCATATACCTAAGAAAGTGAGCCTTAAAAATGCCTGGAAAGAGTTAACTGACTTTTTACTATAAAGCTTATTCATAAGTTTAATCTGAACTTCTGAGTTTTGTAAATAAAACAGACTTTTTTTCCTTTCTAATCTGAAAGTTTATCATGGAACTGGTGTATAGTTGGCATTGTCTAGCAAGTATCAATGCTAGCTAAGACATAATAGCTTACTATTAAATTACATTGACTAACACTAACATAGTGTTGTGCTGGCATGTCACCAGACCCAAAATAAAAGGCTTTGTAAAAGAGAAAGATTCTCTGCAAAGTTTAAAGATGGAGAGGTCAAGAAGACAGGATGCTTTTCTACAATTAGATTGCAATGACTAAACATTTAGGCACTGTTGCCTGCACATTTGCTGGAGGTGATATCGGAAGTCATTAATAGCTCTTGTCCAAGCAGGCTTCCAAAAGTTTAGAGTATTCAGATTTGGTTTTGGTTTTTTTTGTGTTGCGTTTTGCAAGGGTTGGTTTTCAAGAATACATTAATTTTGTAGAAGAGTGACTTGAAATGTAAAAGGCCTCCAATTAATGTCTAGCTGACAGATGTGACACTGATTTACAGTCAGAAGTTTTTGACCATTTTCAAACATAGTAACATAAAGCAGTACCAGTGCTTTCAGCTGTCTTCTCAGCCAAAAATACCTGCAAAAATATTATTTCAATATGATAATTTATAGTGATGGTTGTCCTCTCAAAAATCGTACCTTTTTTTTTCAGTCTAAAACATATATGTGCAGTTGGCAAGGGGATACCCTGTGTTTCACAATCGACTTTGCTCTAGGATTTACCTGTTTTGACAGTAAAACAAAGGTAAGAGTAAAAGAAAAGGAAAACATAACTCTGTATTTTTTTTACAGTTACTGAAGTTATCATTTATTGCATTTTCTTTATGTTTATGTCCAGTATTAATTTCTCCAATATACAATACTATTTATTTATTTAGCCCTACTGAAATCTAGTCAGTTTGGGACTTGAAAGGGGTGTTTATAGTTGTTTAGCATGTAAAGATGCATTTTGAAGAAAGATATTAAAAAAGTAAGTTCTTTTTCAAGTAATAAAAGCAAAGGAAGATAATATTTAGCTGAGAACTTGGTTTTTTATAATGAAGAAACTTCAAGATTTATAAAAGATTACATGTCATGAAAAAAAAATGAAATGTCACCTGATTCTATTTGTTTTGAAGTGACAGATATAAAATAGGATTAATTATTCGTCCGTCATAAGAAATTTAGGTCATGTCTAAAATAAACAGAATAAAGGCAAATGTTTTTCAAAGTCAGAATCTAAAAGATTGCATGCACTTATCTTGAAAAACAGTAGTTATATACAAAGTGCCTACAGGGAAGGCCAATATCCAAGCGCTGTATATATTGCTACTATTTTCTGCATAATTTAGTGGTACTTTAATGTATATTATTCTAAGTGTATTTTTACATTTGTTTGACAGTAGAAGTAAACATGTATACAAAAAAATTTTCTGCATTAATAGAACTCCACAGCAGAAGGTTGGTTTCTCAGATATTTTTTAAAAATACAGTCAGTCATTCTGAGAAAAGAGGGAACACACTGCATTTTGAAATAGTGTTGCAGGATCTAGGTTTTGCATGTTGGCATTTTGTGGGTTTGTGCCAAAATGCCCCAAAATTTCAAATCTATTGAAATCTTAGTGCAGAGAAATAATGACCAAAATTGCATTAAAATTTAGACTAATTAGGTGTGCATCTCATGAAGCAGGATAAAATTTCAGAAAATATTTTTGTATAGCCGTCTCTCGCTCAAGGTGATACTGCATTCTGGAATCCTACTTCTTGCACAATTATATACATTTTGCACGTAACCACAAGCTAATTGTAAGATGTAATCTCTCTATCCTATAGAAAGGGTTTCTTTTAAATGTGAAGACTGATTGCATGTACTCCCACTTTTAAAATTATAACCTTACTCTATTAATAGGACTCTTTGTCACAGTACCTACCTTCAGTACCTACCCCATTGATGATGGGGATTTAGATGAATCATTGTTGCTTACCTAAGGAGAAAAACAGAATAACAGCAGATAGTCTGATTCCATTGCTACAGCAGATAGTCTGATTCCATTGCTAAGTGGTAAAAATTCTGGAGAGCTCAAGTACATTTACTCTTCATCTGTGTGAGAGATGGAGATGTTCTCTGCATCCTCAAGCCTGAGTGAGGCAGTAATGGGTGACTTCTGCAGTTCATCTTACTTCACGTAATTGTCACCTGAAGTTTATTGTGTTTTTCCATATGCATAGCTATTTCAGAATATTTCCTACAAATGCAAAAACTGTTCTTAAAGTGGTCAAGCAGTTAACAGTTCATTATGGACATAGCAATTTTACTGAAGAATCTATTTTTTCTTGGAGTTAATGAAAAAAATTAAGGTTTTCTATTGATGCAAAGAATGCTCTTACACCCCAGCAGGTGTTCAAAGAGGATTATTAAAAGAAAGCCTAGTCCCCTGTCTGCTCTATGACTCCAAATCTGGATCTCAAACTTTGGGCTCATGTACTCACTGAAATCAGCTCATGTACTCATTGAAAAAGATTTTTTAATACTTGGAAAAACAAATTTTAAAAGGCCTTCTAATTACAAATTCTGAAATAAAAATACAAGAACTTTTGCTTTGGAGTGCGCAGGATTGACCCTGGCTTCCTTCTGAGTTGGGCAAATGAGAGGAAAAACAACGAAAGGCTTGTGGGTCAAGATAAAGGCAGGGAGAGGTCACTCACCAGTGACCATCATGGGCGAAACAGATTCCACTTGGGAAAATTAGTTTAATTTATTGCCAATCAAATCAGAGTATGCTAATGAGAAATAAAAAACAGATCTTAAAACGTCTTCCCCCAACCCCTCTCTGCTTCCCCATTTTCTTTATCTCCTCTCCAGCAGCACAGACGGGTTGGAAATGGGGGCTGTAGCCAGCTCACCACATGTTGTCTCTGTCCCTCCTTCCTCCTCAGGAGGAGAAGTCCTCACACTCTTCTCCTGCTCCAGCATGGAGTCCCTTCCACAGGAGACAGCCCTCCAGAATCCAGCATGAGTGCTTCCCATAGGCTGCAGCTCTTCATGAGCTGCTCCAGCGTGGGTCCTTCCCACGAGGTGCAGTCCCTTCAGGAACAGCACCTCCTCCCCCTTCTTCACTGACCATGGTGTCTGCAGGGTTTTTTCTCTCCCATATTCTCACAAGAAATACATCTTTAAAGGACTTTTTTAGAACAGTTTCTTTTCCTGCATATTCTATTCTAGGCTCTTGACGGGCTTAATTCATTCAGCTTTTATCTTTTCTGGGCCCATCACTGAGATACTTCTGTAGCCTGCATCTGCCTTATATCTTATTGTAGAGATTCTTTTTACCTTGTCAGCTTGGTTGGTTCATCTTCCCCATCTTGTGCCTCCAGCTGCTCCTCCAGTATAAAGGGATCCCGAAGTGTGCATTTGCTTCCATCTTCCAGTCCTCTCTACTTCTCATCTTTCCCACTCGCTGTCAACTGTTGAGAGAGATGATAACTCCAGCAATGCTTATTATTACTAAATTGCTCCTAAGTTCTTGATTCATCTCCACCTTGGCAGTTATATTACATAGCAAACATTCATCTATCCTGTTCAGAGCCAAACTCATTTAAGCTTTGAATGCTTTTCAGGTGGTCTAATTAGGCCCTCTGGACCCAGTTAAAATCTGTTTGTGAATGTAAAGTTTAAGCACCATCACAGTGCTGTAGCATACTTCAGTTTTTCTTCATCTGTTATATCGCTCTAAGAAGTTGGTGACATTTAAGTCTGCAGGGAACCAGGATATAGATTTTGTTTATAAGACATTTCATTCTAAACTAAGAGTAGGGTTCTGAAGACCACTGGTAGCACTGGTCTGCTTAAAAAAAAATATTTTGAGAAGAGGCATGTTAGAAAATGGAACACAGCAAACTTTTTTCCATGTATGCTTTTCAAATAACTTCACAGGTATTTAAATTGTGTTTCTTCAGCAGTTTCCAAGCACTGAAGCACATGTCAACATGTGCAGAGAATTTTCATTAAGATTATAGGTATTAAAGGAAACATCAGCAGGAAGTGGGTGCAAGTTGTTACCTTGTGGGTTTTTTTAATTATACATTTTCAGGTGATGAATAGAAAACATTCCGAAAAATACAGAAAATTATCTTGATTTCAAAAATAATTTCCCAATTTTTGTTTTTATTTAATACCTCCATAAATATTAAAGCATAACTGTCATATCTAAAATTTGCCAACACTAGTAAGATGCCATGCATAAACCTGTGGGAGACCAAGAAGTTTAGAAGTCATATATTTTAGAAATCATTATGTAACGTAGGACAAATTTTCGTGGTTTCTGAGACTATGTTCAATAATAATATTTTTGCATTTCTATAGTTCTTTTGAGAACTTCAAACCACATTTCACACATCAGTAAGTTCAGCTATGCAAATCTGTGTCACAATTATCTACATTATGCAAATGAGCCAGCTGAAATAGGAAAGATCAAGATGTGGCATGGAATTGTGTTCATACTGAAGTGATACAAATATCCTCACGGGTCTTTATAGAATTAAGCTTTTGCCATGTTTATGCTATGTAGGCAATTGAAACATTTATATCTCAGAGAATTTCAAAATAGTTTAATTAGTGAATTTTAATATTGCATCTTTTGCTTTCACAAAGGGTACAGAAATGTTAATTTTAATTGCTCTGCAAAGAGCCTGTTATCATGCCCTGCATTACTGCTGTAGTGCTTTATTTTAGTACATAAACATTGATCATCATTCTATAGTTCTAGGTAAAAACATGTAGCAGAGTCCTTAATCAAATTTCTTTTTCTTTAGAATGTGCTGTGGAAGTTTAAATTCTCTCAGCTCAAAGGCTCATCAGATGATGGGAAAACAAGAGTAAAGCTGCTTTTCCAAAATCTAGACACCAAACAAATTGAGACAAAGGTAAGCAACATCCTCTTTTTCAATTTAGTTAAACATGACATAAAATTACTGTCAAGGCATCAGAAATCCCATTTAGTGGGATATACATATGGTGAACACATCACAGCTTATCCTTTTTTGCTGATTCTTTAGAAACTCCACAATAAATGGAAGCAATATAATACCCATAGATTTATTGAGCTATGTCTACAAGCCTGTTACTGAGTTGTGTTATGATGGTATTTTACTCTTTCAGAAAGATAAATTCTCTGAAGTTACTCTGCCCACCTATAGTAGATATAATGTCTAAAAGCTGCATTTAAAAAAGATAAAATAAAATTTGATCCCAAGCTTGCTGTTGATTAAAAAAAATAGGCAGTTTTTCAGTTATGTGGTTTTAAAAAGAATGAGAACTTTGGTGTGATAGGACATACAAGAGGAAGATAAAAGTGTAGTTCAACTGTGTTTCGGTTGACAAAAACCAGTGAAACAACAGAAAAGTATCTGAAGATCTATGAAAGTTTTCAAATACTCTTACCTGGATTTGTGCAGGTTAACTCACTATTATAAAGTGATATTTTTCTAGATTGACCATAGACAAAAGATATATGTTACCTATCCTTCTAATGTTTAAAAAATTGTAAGGAAGAAGTCTATAACCTTCCTTATTTATCATAAAGTTACAGTACATGCAATATTTCTTCCTTTGAGCACCTGTATTAGTAAATTATTCAGGATTTCATCGACAAACTTGAACTGAGTTACTTTTATAACAGATATTACAATATCTGTTACAAAGGTACAATGTATAATAATTTGTCTATTAGCAGTCCACTTCCACTTCATTTCTCATAGTAGTCCTTGAAGACAGAAAGGGACTACTGTCTTCATTTTATATGTGATCATCTGTTGCAGAGAGTGTACATAGCTTGTTTCAGGTCAGACAGTAAGATTGTTCTCACGCATAAACTACTTTGTGTATCTCTGTTCATTACATCATTAGATAGTCCCTGTGTGTGATTAGCCAAGGGCTGCAATTCCCTTGCTTGTAATGGAATTCTATTACTTTAGTACTGCATCATTTCTCTTCCTGTTGTGGTAAACAATCTGATTTTTTAAATTTTATTTTATTATTATTGTGAAAATTAGATTGTTTTTAATTTGCTTTACATGATTTTACTTTTTAGATTAAAAACCTGTAAAGTTTAGCATTTTTAATGAGAATTTGGTTATCTGTAAAATTATTTAAAATGAGTCCTTACGATACTTTAGCAGTAAATTTTGTTCAGGAGACAGATTTGCTCAAATATTAAAAATTATTCTTTCACATAGGTCTAATGAAAACATCTTGTAATTGGCAAAATTCACAAGAATATCTGTGAGGTACCTTGAAAGTATCAAATGGAAGTTATTATGGGATTGATTCATATAGAATTTTTAATATCTATGTACCTAAATGTACATATGTGTTGTAAATGGTGGAAGATCCCAGAAAAAGCTCATTAAAGGCCAGAGGAAGGCTGATACTAAGTAGCTGAGGATTTATCAGCATTTCAGTGATTACACCTTTTACAACTGCTTCTGCAAAGAGCAGTATACCCACTAGGAGTTCACATTAAGTGGATCTGAGAGGCAGCAGTACAGCCTCTCCACTTCAGATAACTGGTATATGTAATCAAAGAGATATATATAGATATAGATAGATAGATAGATAGATAGATAGATAGATAGATAGATAGATAGATACATATATATATATATCTACCACCACCTAAATGGTATGATTTCTCAGACTTGAAAATTACAGGCTGGCTGGAAAATGCCCAGCACTAATACCCATTGTACAATTTGCCTCAGCTTATTGCACTGAAAGAGATTTCATTGGGCCAGAGGGTGCTATGCAGTGAAATGGAGCCAATAATGAGAATCAAAAATGTTATCAAAAAATAGAAGTTTAAGTTTTCCAGGGTAAATGAGTCACTATGCAAGAAAGAAAGCTTGATGCAGATGACTAACATTCCCGTAGTAGAAAACAGAGTCAAGGTTGCAAAAAAATTTTCCAGACTATGTCTACTCGTATATTATTATGAATTCTTGGGGATAAAAAAAATCACATTTGGAAATTCTATTTTTGGGTCTTCTTTAATAGCTAGATGTGATATTTCTTCTCCTTCTATTTTGGCTTCTAAATTTTAAGCCAAGTACTTCTTCCTGTGCATTTTAGTTTTAGATGAACAATGCATTCCTCCATTTAAAACATTTTCTGTTGAAAGGAGATAATAAGAAAAAGATTCCTGTCAGTTATTTCTCCTTCAGGTTCTTCATATTCCCTAGAACTTCTTATAGTTTCCCACTTCAGTACTTTCCTGAACTTTCCCTGCCCTTTGTATTGGGAAACTACAAGTAATCTTAATAATAGTAGATATTCTTTACCCAAATCTTCAAGGTTGCTCTAAAAAAGAAAAAAAAAAAATAGTTATTTCAGGTTTGTATTGATGCTTTATTTCCCTTTGCTAAACTGTAGCTATATATCTGGAAGATAAGACTTTTTTCTCAAGCATATTTTAATGGAGCATTTCCCTTTTCATCTTACTTAATCTCAAATATTTATTGAAGAAAGAGAAGAAACCATTGTGTTCAACAGAGTATTGTGAGCCATATTGAAGTTTCAACTAGATGTTGCTGGTCTCATAAATTTCTTGTTTTAGAGAGACAAGAAGTTAATTTAAGAGCCCTCCATATTCTTTTCATCCATGATATGGCAACCAAGCCCTGCTATACTTGCTGAGATACAGAACCAAATTTAGAATTCTGGTTTCCATTTTGACTTCAATGTTGTCCAGAGCTAAAACCTGGATTTCTTTATTTGGGCTTTTAACCTGAAAAAAACCCCCAAAAACCAAACAAAACCAACAAACAAACAAAGATACAAAACAAAACAAAAACCAAAACAAACAAAAACCAAAAAGAAAAAAAAAACCCAACTAAAAAAAATCAATCTGATTGAAAAACATATCTTGAACAATACAGTGGTAAGAGTTCTGCTCTGGTGAACGAATAACATACACAGAGACTTACCAGTGTCCTTAAAATCATGAAATGTACAGGGCACAATAATGCAATCTGTCAGCATCTCCATTATTTATTTGCCTTTTATGTGATACAGGCTCATGTCTTGTTCAAATAGTGATTCAACAGCTCTCAGAAGTTCTCAATAAAATTGCGTGCATGGTAATAATGTAACAGGCCTGTCAAGCTCTTTATGATATGTAATAAATCCAACTCTCCTAGTAGGTGGATAATAAGAACGTATATTTTTCTTCCTTTGCTGTGGACGTACATTGAAGGAGGTCAGTGCAGTGTGCTCATTTTTTATATTTTCAGTACCAGCAGGAAGTTTTGCAGTCTTGTCCTCCCACTGCTTTAATCCAATCTTTTGTGTTCCTCTCTCAATGCTTTCCTTCTAGTGCCTTTGTTGTACTTAATCTACTTATTATGGTACATCCAGTAAACTGAAATAGCTTTGATAATTGAAATATTAGACATGCACAGATTCTCCTTAAAAATTGACAATCTCAATTAAATAAAAAGCAGCAAACTCAGATAAGGAAAGCAAGTATAAGGGAATATATCAGGATAAGGAAATAAAGAACAATAAGGAAAGCAAACAGCAGTTAGATGGTAAAGCACAAATAAAATGATCAATTACTCAACGTCCTGATGAAGTACAGAGAGAAATGTTACTTTAAAAAAAAATGAATGATCAGAGCAGTACATTTGTTTGAAAGTGTCATTGGAATTCTTTTCCAAGAAGAATTCATATTACATTCCAAATCTAAACAGGCTAAATTTCCACCTATAAAACTCTATTCAAGATAGCAAAGAGACATTGTGTCCCAGTCTTCAGACTATGCAACTTCTACATTTTCCCAAGTCAGAAGGCCAACCTTATCCTTTACTAAATCCATATTTTCAGACTAACCCCCAGTCCTCTTACCCTTTCCCTGTTGTAACCTACATGCAAGCAAATCGCTATCCCAGATTATCCTTAGATATGTGTGACTATTCCTCATTATCTACGCCCGACTGGCCGGCTGCAGGATTGCAAAGGCAGCCAGCACAGGCATCAAATATCCTTCAGACACAAAGCTCCACAGCCTTACCCCATTAGTGGTCTTCTGTATCAAATACTACTGTGATAAGCTGCATTTCTGGTGCACGAGGCCTCAGATGAGCCCCACTTTTCTGATACCACCATAGGTGGCCACATCTAACTTAGGCCTGCAAGACAACATTTCCAGAGCTCTTGTTCTATGATCCCAGAGGATTGCTCATCCCTGCACAAACCTAACATAAAATAGTGATGATGTGAGAAACAAGAGTAGACCAGATGATAAACTGCATGAGGAGTGCTTATATGCCACACATGTTGCTTTTCAGCTGTATAATTACTTTCAAAATTGGCACCATTCTTGAAAATAATCCAAAAATGGGAGACTTAAAGCATTAACTGCAGAAAATATTGTTGTTGTCACATAAAGCATAGGTTTAGTGTTACTGCTACTCTTCTACCTCTATGTAGATTATATCTTACACAAACAAGAGCATGTTAGTGTTCAAAAGGTTATTCACAACAGATTAGATGACTTCTCTCAGATACAGAGGAGGGGCTACTGCACTTTGATCCACGTTCTGAACTGTGATGGAAACAGGACTCTGCAGCTGGGGCATTGGGAAAGGCTGACTCACAGTGATGAGATGTTCTGGTCTTTGCCCTTTTCTAAACCCAGAGCTCTCCAAATAATGTTGTTAGAGCAGTCTGAAATCCTGCCTACAGTCTGTGTTAGGTTACCTCTGTTTGCTTAAAGAAAACGTCCTGATGAAGTACAGGTGCATAAAGCTGGAGTAGAGAAATGGGAACTCTGTGAAGGGCTCTCTTCTCTCAGGTTGTGTTTGGTTGCTGTGTTGAATGTCAGAACCTAAGGTGAAATTGTTGGGTGATTTCAGTTGATTTTGGAGCAAATCTAAGATTAATGGAAATGGTCATGGTTTTTAATTTCTTTGCTTTGAAGAGGGAATTTCAGGAGATGTAAAACATTTGATGGAGCCGAAACTTATGTATTGAGGCCTGTATTATTTCGTATTTCATATCTCATAATAATTATGACTGGGTACATAATTTTAGTTATATCTAAACTTAGATAAGAAGATTTAAATAGTGGCATTGTAGGGTTTTGGTTTTTTTTCCTGGAAGTCTTCATATTAATTTATATTAATATTTAAAGTCAACATCTGCTGTCAATAAATGTATTTTAAGAAACCTCCTCCCGTATTTGCTCCTCACATGCCAGTTAAATGTCATTTAAAATGGAAAAAGACAGGAGTTTTTTGCCCCTAAAATTTATGACAAAGATGACATAAACTTAAATACATTCACACTTTCCTCTGCTCCACTTGGCTTCTCCATCAGTTTCAGTTCCTTCAGGGGTGTTACCTGCTCTGCCATGGAGCACCTCCTATTTCACTGCCGTGTTACCTTTTGGGGGAACTTTCTGCCCTTTCATACGTACGTTTACCCTGATGTACCCCTGCCTCACTGTGGGGCTCAGCCGTGCCCGGCAGTGCATTAGTTGGACCCGTCTAGAACCTGCTGTATGTGACACAGGGCAGCCCTAGACTCTCCTTGAAGAGGCTGTGCTTGCAGGTCCCTCCACTCCCAAAAATTTCCCAGTTGCTCCCCAAAGTGGGTCACAAAGTTATGCCCCACAAATACTAGTGAAGAATTCATTAGTAGTAGGACCACTTGTGCGTAGTAAATGCCTGGCCTTGGATAACAAAATAATATGATGGTGAGCTTTTCTGGGACAGTTTGAATTCCAAATATATTGGGTCAGTTTTGTTTAGAACACACTGTGAAGTGCTGTTACAGAAAAAGCAGAAGCCCAGTGCTTTGCTTTTTGCTTTAAAACAAGCATACAGAGTGTGTCCCAATGAGCAACTAGTTGGCCAGCAGATTGTTGAAAATAGTCTTCTGCTCAAACCAAAAACTGTCTCAGGTGTCCCCCACAATATATTTACCAGCTGTAGACTTTACACATAGTGGTATTACTTGAATTGAACATGGCTTTTTACATTATACTGGTTTTTATTATATTATATTTACATGTCATTGTGTTGGACTATCACTCCATTACTGTCTGGGAACTGTCTGTTCATAGGGAAAAAGAAAGCTAACTTGTGCACAGAAGATGAAATATGTTATAAAAAATTAAAACAAATTTGAGAACTGTTTAGGAATAATTCTGTCTTTCTTTGTGAATCAATGTGTATGAATTTCATACCCAGACATGGGGTTTTTTATTATTAGGGTGTGGTGTGACTTCACCTTATCTTTCACCCTGCCTGTGGCTTCTCATCTCTCCTTCAGAGGCTGAAAAAAGATGTGATCTCCTCACCCTATCCTCCTTGATACTGCATCATCCTCAAACAGCCTTAATTTGTCAAATACTTTAATAATGTTCAGCAAGGCCGAGTGCCGAGTCCTGCCCTTGGGTCACAACAAATCCCTACACTGCTACAGGCTGGGAACAGCGTGGCAGGAAAGCTGCCTGGTGGGAAAGGACCTGGGGATGCTGGTTGAGAGCAGCTGAACGTGAGCCAGTGTGTGCCCAGGTGGCCAAGAAGGCCAATGACATCCTGGCCTATATCAGCAATAGTGTGGCCAGCAGGAGCAGGGCAGGGATTGTCCCCCTGTATTCAGCACTAGAGAGGGCACAGCTTGAGTCCTGTGTCCAGTTCTGGGCCCCTCACTTCAAGAAAAGCAGAGGAGCTGGTGAAGGATCGGATGGGCATGTCATTTGAGGAGTGGCTGAAGGAGCTGGGGATTTTTAGCCTGGAGAAAAGGAGTCTCAGGGAAGGTCTTACCACTCTCTACAATTGCCTGAAACAGATTACAAGTGATAGGATGAAAGGAAGTGGCCTCAGCCTCTACCAGGGGAAGTTTACACTGGATGTTAAGAAAAATTTCTTCACCAAAAGGGCTGTCAAGCATTGGAACAGGCTACATAGGGAAGTAGTTGAGTCACCATCTCAGGAGAAATGTCAAGTGTAGATGTGGCATGGTTTACTCGTAGACTTGGCAGTGCTGGGTTAATAGTTGGACTCCGTGATCTTCAAGATCTTTTCCAACCTGACTTATTCTATGTTGCAATATTTGAATTTCCTTGCAAGTTGACTGATTTCATTGTCCAAGCTGAGTACAAGGTGAACAATAAAGTAGCACAGAGTGAAAACTAAATTGACACATGGCACTGCCGGTGAGCAAGGTATGGATATACAGTTTTTATTACCAATTAAAAATTCAATTTTCATGTTAAGGCCATTATTTTTTTCCTAACTAGTCTGCTCTGTATTCATGTAAAATGTTTATAAACCTACATTAAATTCAAATTTTCTCTTTTTTTTTCTTTTACTTCTTTCAGGAACTTGAATTTCAGGATCTGACGGCAGTGTTACACTGTATTCACTCCTTTATAGCAGCAAAAGTGGCATCTGTGGATCCAGTATTCATAGACAGTCAGAGTATTGCAAGAAAATACATGTACAGTAACTGATACTAGATTATATGTTGTGACTATGGAAAATAAATTATTTTCTTAACAAAAGTAGTTATTTCATTCACAATATTGCAACTTCGTGAATTTATAAGAAGCCTATAGTTGTGTTATCTGTAATGTCAAGAGTTTTCACAATCTGATAATTATTTTGAATCTATGAGTTAAAAAATACTGTCAGTTTGTTATCTTCAGTATTAATCTAAAATTCTAAGTGAATATTCATTCAGCAATATTTGTAGAGTCATTTTAATTTCTGCTCTCGTGATGATACATTCTCCCCCTTATTAGATGGTAATGTTGAGTCACATTTGAAAGGCATACGTCCAAAATTTGGCCTCTAAGTCTGTTTTGAAAAGTGCTGGCCATACAGACAATTGCTACGGTCTTCACTGTAGAAAAGAAGTAATAATTGAAGACAACTGCTGTAGGAATTGAACTTTCACCTTCCTTCTGTATGTTTAAAAAATTATAGCTCCTTGGTTAGGTTCTTTCAAGGGCTGAGATTTTAGCTCTTGCAAAACACTAAATACTCTATTTCAGATCTAGGGACATAATTAAGCACACACTTGACTCTAAGAATACTCAGTAGCCCCAGTGTATGTGCAAGGTAATGTTAAGTGTGTATTTAAGTATTGTGGTAGATCAACTGTGAAGAGCTTTAGACTCAGCTAAGAGGCCTGACTGTAGACACTTAGTTTTAAGAGACTTGCCATGGGGTTTTCTTATCTTTTAATAAAGCCTCCATGACCCGTTCATTTGTTCATTTACAGATTGACTTGACACCTATCCTTTGATGTAATGCTCTGTATGCTTAGGAACAGCTTTTGTTTGGAGGAACATGTTTCCAAGATAAGATGAACATAACAAAACAAAAATATTTTTCTGGGACATCTGCTTTTCTTTTTCCTATAGCTTTAACCTTGACTTATATTCAAGCAAAGTGGATTTTGTCCTTGCTAAGGAAATATTGTTTTACTTTTGACATATGCTTAACCTTCCTTCTGAAATCTTAAACCTACAGATAATTCTTCCTGCTATTGAAAAAATTATTTAAAAAGAAGAAATTTTAAGGCATATTCCCTGCAAATAATACCAAGTATTGCAAGTTATTGTGACAGAAGATTCAGTTTTCCTCACCTGTACTTCTGACATATCATCAAGAAAATAAAACAATCAAAATCAAACAAATAGAGTATCTTAAGTATATACCATGGATAAGGAGTGAATTCATCAAAGTCCTCCTTAAATTTCAGGTGTCTTGTCAGGTATCCTGCTAAAGTTACTGTGTCCTAACAAAAAAGAGGTTGGTGCCTTTAAAAGGTCTCAAGTGAGGAGTGTTTTTACATAAACTCAGTGCTTAAGTTTAGTCAGCTAAATTCTCTCCTTCAGGTCTTAAGCTGTCTTAGCAGACTGCAGTGAGGCACACATTTCAGACAGATGCTTCTCTGTCTACCTAAAGCTTGGGCACAAATTAAGTGCCTAATGCAGGTGATTTAATCCTGCCAGGAGCATTACTTGTTTCTACATGTTATCCATAGAAAAATTCATTTTAACAGTGCAGACTCTGCTTGTAATTCCAGTGTTGTTTAGGGTTCCAGTGTTGTTTGCAATGAGACATAGTAGGAGCGCTAACTCCTGGTAAAATAGTATTTAGCAAATGTGATAAATATTTTTGTTTTAAAATAAATCTTTATAGCCATTATTGTACTTTTAATATATGTTATCTCAATTTTGTAATAATTTTATTTCATGAAAATAATTTTAAAACTTTTCTTTCTCAAACATGCATTAATTGAAAATGTTTAATTTAATTCTCAGCTTTCTTTTTTATTTTCAGCTCATTGTATTTACTGAGGTTTTAACGTTCAAAAATTACAGCATTAACATTAGAATATCTTTCTTACAACCAATTCTCAATTCAGTTTATTAGTATGAATAATTAGAAGCATCACAGTTTCTGTAGGATGAAGAATTATGGAATGAATTCAGTTTTATTTTTCTAATATTTTTTCATAGACAAGAGTTACAGCTGTGTTTTGCTGTAACTAACATGGTAGTTACACTAGAAAACTGTACCAGCTTGTACTGAGCTGGTACCACAGTCAGACATCTAGACTTAATGTTTTAAGAATTGTGTGATTATAAACTAACATGTCTCCCCAAATACTATACTAAAACCTTAAAATAAATTAGACCTAATTTAATAAGTTATTTTTCATTTCTACCAAAAAAAAGCTCTGCAATTCAAAAAGATCATTAGTGATTTTTTTTCCAAAGCAGCTGGATATTGCACTTTTTCATTCGCACTTTCAGATCTCATATATGAAGTTGCTTATGCTGATTTTAAGTAATTTTGTTATTTGTTTAATGGAATTTCCAAATTTTTTTAGTCTTTTGATGAGCGACTGTTTTTGCAAGACAGTAGTTTTCTTCTATATGTCCAAATCAATCTCAAGGAATATTAGAGAAAAAAACTCTTGTAAATTCACCCTCTGAAATTTTGCATTATACTTTACATATAATTCTCCAAACATATTTTTTAATGAGGAACTTGAAGATCCCTATTATCTCACATCATTTTCCTTTCACGTTCTGCAGCAGTCTCAAGGCAGGGACTAAAGGCCAGATTTTGAGGAAATTGTCAGAGCCAGGGAAAAGCTAACGGATTTCTAGTTACTCAGCTGTTATATGGGCTGTGTGGGACTTCCACAGCACCTTGCATTTCTTAGTCATATACCTCATATTTGAAAATGTTTCACTCCTAATTTGTTTGGTTGCTTATGTTTCTTTGTCAAATTTTTAATTGTCAGTAAAGCGTGTTAGCTTGTCATCGTCTTCAGAACATGGAACATATACTATGCATATATTTTTCTCTGTCAAAGTTTTGAGTATTTGCACCACATTTCAGCTCACTAAACACCTCAAAATAGGAAAGCAGTAGGATTCACAAATTGATCTGCTGGTAGATACCTTCCACAGACACCCCTCAGGAATCGCAGGCTGAGGCAGAGGACACCTGCTTTAGGCATTTTAGATGTCAAATATTTAATTTCTAATGAGATCATAAATTATAATATTCTTTGTTACATACTTGTGATATATTAAGCTTTAGCCTTACCACCTCATTATGTATTTGTGTATAGTTTTCCTTTATTTTTTTCCTAGGGAGACAAAGGTGTACAGAATTGAATACAGAGTAGGAAAAGACAAGCATTTTCTAAAGCAACACTATAAACAGCAGGCTGGAGAAGGAAGGATGCAAACTTAGTGTTATAAAATTGGGCCCCATCACAAAATTGGGATTAGAAGTGAGTAAAAAGAGGACAGTCTCTGTATGTCCGAATTATCTTTATGCCTTTATTTAAACTCAAGTCTTGGTTAAAAATAATCCCATCTACAAATGTGATATTGAATGAATGAATAATACTGTTGATTTAAATTTGAACAAGGCTCATCAGTGACTTATAAATTAAGGAGTGGTACAGCCTGGACTTATGCACTGGACTTGAATCATACTGATGACATTTTAATATAATTTCTGACTTTTTTTTTTCTAACATGATTAAAATCTGCAGAAAAAAATTCTATTCACAATCAACCTAAAGTCAGCTCAGCTCTCTTCTCAGTGCATGGCTTGGATGTGCTACCTTGTTGAAAACACCAGAGCATTTAATAGAGGGAACGTGCCCAGGCTGTTCCAGATGGCCTCAGGGATAAAAAAAAAAAAGCCCTGAAAATTTTAGTTATAAATTTAAATATTACCAGAGCATTTCAGTGACTTAATCTGACCTATATTTTGTTTTATTTTTGCCTGTAATCATAAAGCCTGGGAGGCTGAGACTGTGCTGATCCAAAGCTCATGTTGTGGAAATCTGAAATCCTCTAAGGTTAGGATCATAGAAAAAATATTTTAAAACTATTCTCAACCTTGAGCCAGTAGGCCTGAAGCTTAAAAATTAATTTTCTGGGGGAGGAAGACTAAGCTCTGCCAGATTTTGCAACCATTATTCTAAAATCCTGTATTATATCTGAACTACATTAATTCATAAGTAACTTCAGATGAGGCATGCCTTTTCCACAAAACCTTTTATGTATAGTCTGATCTTTGTAGTGGCTAAGAAGAATTTAAAACTACCTGAATTTCTTTTTAAGTACATCTCCATAAATGCTTTTATCAAAATACTGTCAGCTTTTTATAACACTTTCCTGCCCACCTGAGTATCTCCTTGGTCACAGTGCTCAAAGTGAGGTGTGTATAATGGCAATGCAAATTTTCTGCTTTTCGTTTACTTCTGTGGTTGATTTTCTTTTAATATAGTTTTCCTGTGTCCTCCAGTAAGCTTCTTCAGAGTACAGAGGGTGAATGTTAGGAAGGAAGCACTTTTGTCCATGCTCCCATGAGAGGCAAAGTTGTGATTTCTGTCCCTCTTTCCTGCGCATGAGAAATGGCACAAAGCACTGCCAAAAAGGAAGCAGGGGAGGAATGGACGGACAGACAGACTGTGAAATCTTACAAAACTCCTTCACTTAGGTATGCAAGCTAAAAATACCTCTTGGAACTCATTTGACTCATTTTTGGAACTTCATCAGACAGTATAGTTCTCTTTGAATTTCTATTCATTGAGTTTTGAATGCTGAAGAGTTAAAGACTGCAAAGAAAAAAATGTAAAATGTATCATGTAATCATGTTGGGGTGTTTTTTAACCTATGCTTCAAAAATGTTTAGATACTTTTGTGTTGAAGCATATAGAGAAGCAATTGTCTTATGTGAACTAAAGACCTTGTAGTAAATTTATTGGGTGCTAAACAGATTTGTGTAGCATGCAAGATGAAATCAAATATGTATTCTAATATGGTTCAACCACAAAAAATTCTTAAGTAAAATACTTTTATGAAATTTGAAGTTATCAAATTCCTTGAACATGAGCCAAAATCCACTTCTGTTTTAAGTCCCCGTAAATTATACACGACTTTGACTAAAACAATGACAAATTATTTTAAATAGTAAACAGAGGAACAAAAATGCTTTTCTTTTCTAATATTCCCTCAGTGCACAGCTGCCTACATGTTCACTTAAAAGATTCATTCCTACTGAAAAAACTGCTGACTTTTCAGTAGGGAATCAAAATCAGAACTGTTTGAAAGGCATAATCTTTTTTTGGAACAGCTGTCATGGTGCCCGGTACAAGTTGCACTTATACAAGTATTCTGACCAATAGTTTAAATGGATCACAGACTTTTTGCAGTGCAAAGGCATCATCTACTGTGCAAGTCTACACATCAGGAGGTGTGAGTGGCTGGAGCATCTCAGCTGCATAGATCTCTAGGATTGCAAGATCAACCAAACAGAGAAAATAAGTTAAATGTAAGAACTTCATTCTTCTTTCCTCACTACCAATTATTCTTGGAACATTATTTCTGTTATATTTCTAGGGTAACTAACTGACTGTTTTTTACAAATCTCTAAATTCCCAACTATGATGGAAATGTCATACTCAATGTTTATTAATGAATTAATGTAGAAATTAGGTGTGCAGTCTCTATTAATCATCTGGTCTCAATCTCGAAACCAATGGATAGAAAAAACCAGCAAATCCAAGGAGTGCTTTATTCCTTCCTGCAATAGATGCCTAAAACCAGTGGATTGAATAATGTTCTGAGAAAGTATCATTCTCCATCAACATGCTATACTACCACACAGATTTTTGACAGCTCAGTTTTCTGTAGATAGGTTTAATATCAGATTTATGTACCAAAACAATCAAAAGTAGTGATCATGTGCGATGTTGCAGGATTATGAGAATAAAATAAAACAATCCCAAAGTGAATGAAATTTAAACCAAAAGTTTGTCGTCCCATGTAACTGGCAGAGGGGAGGGAAAAAGAGGTTTTAGCCTGTTTTTCCAGCTAGCATTACTACCTGGGGCTTAGTAGAAGATATTTCTAAAATAAGACAGTAGAAATTGTATTAATTCATTGATGAGTTCTGCGTCTCAGGGGATGCACTGACTCATGAAACACAGAGCTACTCATAAAAAAAAATCAGAGACATTCTACTGTGTTTTTAAGCACTTTGTTCAATTAACATTCAGAATGAGCTAAATTACTTCTCTACAATATTCATAAGCAGAGTACATAATCAGTTTTCTTTTTGCACAGAAGACAGGCAAGTATTCCCTGGTGAAGTAAATATGAATATTAAATTGGTTTTAGAGCTAAAACTTTCCCTGTGTTTTAAAGTAGAAGTCCTTTACTGAACCAGTGTGTTTTATTCCTGAGTAGAACTAGAAAAAGCTGCTTCTTAAATTTTGCACACTAAGACTTGGAGAAGTGCTATGATTTGCATCTGCCTTGTACTCAAACTGTGTTTTTAATACAATGAAGAATCTTTGGAGTAAAGACAGGAGTTTTCCTCATTTGCCTATAACTAAAAGCACAGTGGTTTCCACAAAAGCGCCAGTAGTTACTAGCACATATCACATAATTGTGCTTGAGATATATTGATGCTTTCGCAGAAGTCAAAAGGGGAAATGTGTGTATCCAGAGAGAAGTAGGAAACAACAACATCCAAATGACTGCAGAGTAGAATGTCCCAGACATTTCTGTGATTCAGTTCTTCATTCCAGGCAATGATTTTTATCAGCATTTGTAATACTATTAGAGATCTATTTTTCCCCATCACTGAGATATTCATAGCAGGATGAAAGGAAAAGTAATCAGATTAATGACCAAACTTATATTTCATTTGCCTTTTACCTTCCTTTAGACCAAGACACTGTGAAATTTCAGTTAACTCACTCCGTACAGTACGTAAAAATACTCTTATCACAGCATCAGATTCTCGGTTCCTGGTCACTTACACAGAGTTCATTTTTTCCCAGTCCTGCAAATAATCTCTTAGAGTTTATTTGCTGGTTGTGTTCTTTTGCACTTTAGAGTTTTACTAATATTTCAAAATACTCTTAAAACAATGTTAAGAGTATTTCGAGAGATGTTTCATTACAATATTTGTCACCCTAATTCTGTAAAGCCAAATGCTTCTAATGCCTTTTGTTGCCACATTAACCATTTCTATTCACTCAATATTTTTTCATTCCCTTTTAATTTCTTATTAAGTTTCTCACTCAGTGTTTATATTCTGTAGCAAAACATCACTGCAATCAGGAAATCATTCCTAAAAAGACAGTTTCTGAATGCTCATATGAAAAGAATGTAAACAAGGTTTTTCTGCTTTAATCATGAAAATCTTTTACTGGTTTTCTTCTTGGGAAAACTTGTACCATACTTCAGTTTTGTCTGGTATGTCATAGTATGCATAGTAGTGTAGTAGGTCTTTGCCATGCTTATTATACAGCCTTCAACAATATGTACCTTTCATTGGCAGTAAATTCATTTATATGGCATGCTCTCATGATTTTACTTAATCTATCCTAAAGATACATAGGTTTTCTGTGTTTGGTTGGGTTTTTCTCCTTTATTTAAATTGCATGGCCAGTCACCAGTCGGTTATTTTCACTCTGATTTGCTTAGCTCCTCTGCCTTCAAAGAAAATGTTTTAGTTTGACATGACTGATACTTTGTTTTATAACAATACAGGCAAGTAGGTAAGATATAGGTGTTATTTTTTTAAAATTATTTTCAATATGCACAGTATATTCTCTACTATCCAAAGCTGCACTACTTTTCCAAAAGACTGAAAATATCTGTGCTTTAAACTGTGTCTAGGAGTGAGTCCCATTTTTGCCTAATGCTTGCGAATCAGTTTCTTCATTTTTATAGGTAGGTTTTAATCTTCAATAAACACTACCCTTGGATTTATCATACCACTCTCATTTTATCAAGGTCATTTTTCTGAAAGTTTATATGTTGTGTTCATTTGTCATAGCTCTTTCAAAAAAAAAATCAATCTAACTTTTTTATTTTACAGTTCCATTCTCATCTCTTGGTCTGAAAAAATTCAATTGCCTGACAAAAAAATCTCCGTAGTTGTTCTCCAACAATTTGCTTCATTGATGTTATTTTTTCTCTTCCTTTTCCTTTTATTTCTTTTGACAAAAAAAGAGAAGTAAGTTATAGTTGTAAATTTTAGTTGCATTCTCTGTCCTATTTTTCTTTTTCCCATATTCCTTTTTAATTCTGATATGCAAAACACACCCAGAACTATGTCTGTGTGGCAGGAAAATTTACCATCCAAAATAAAAGATTAAGAATTCAAACTGTGTGAAATAACCTTAGAAGTTACATGGGCAGATTACTGTACACTATTGTTTGACACCAGAATTTGGAAATTGCCAGGACTGTGTGCAGCTCTACTTCAAATATCTGAACTGCAAATAAAATTGTAACTGAGGAAATGGATGTTTCATTAAACATTGCAAAAACTAGGAACATTTCTATAGCGTAAGGAAGAGGGTACATTTTGGTATCAGGCATGTGGGGTTTTTTTAAAAATGTTTTGTAAACCATGTGGACATAGGAACTGCCAGTTTGTGTCTGGCTCGTTTTTATCACCTAGAAAAGCCAGGGACCAGTAAAAAATACATAGGGAAGGAATTTTCCAGAGTAATTGAACTCTTCAGAAAACTTCTGTAGACAGACCTCTTGTCTCTGTCATTTTAAAGCATCATATACCGGACTTCAAAAGCTGAACTCTAGTAACTGAAAATATAACCCAGCAGCATTCCTTGTGTCCTACTTGCAATCTGCAGACTGTGGGATTTTCCATCAGAGAACAAAGAACAAGCAGATGATATATTTTAAACACCCACAATAAGGATACAGAGCTTTTAACCAGGATAAGGTAGAGTCATAGAGTCATCAAGGTTGGAAAAGATCCCCGAAAGTCCAACTGCCCACCCAGCACTACCACTGTAACCACTAAACCATATCACCCAGCTCCAGGTCCAGATGCCTCTTATAAACACACCTCCAGGGATGGCGACTCCAGCACCTCCCTGGGCAAGCTATTCCAGTACCTGGCCACACTAACAGCAACAATTTTTTTTCTAATATCTAATCTGAATCTCACCTGTCTCAGCCTAATGTCATTTCCTCTTGTCCTCTCACTGCAGGCACAGCAGAAGAGACTGACCCCCACCTCACTGCAACCTCCTTTCAGGGCGTTGTAGAGAGCAATGAGGTCCCTCCTGAGCTTCCTCTTCTAGAGACTAAACAAACCCAGCTCCCTCAGCCATTCCTCACAGGACATGTTCTCTATTCCTTTCACGAGCCTTGTTGCCCTTCTCTGGACACACACAGTACCTTAATGTCCTTTGTGACATGAGTGGCCCAGAACTGGTTGCAGTACTCAAGATGTGGCCTCACCAATGCTGAATATAGGGGACAATTGCTGCCCTGGCCCTGCCAGCCACACTACTGCTGATACAGGTCAGGATTGTATAGGCCTTTTGGCTATCTGGGCACACACTGACTCATGGTCAGCCAGATGTTGACCAGCACCTCTAACTGCTGAACAGCTGAACAGCTGCTTTCTGTTGAACAGCTCTCAATCCACTCGTCCCCCAGCTTGTAGGGGGCTGCAGGGGGTTGTTGTGGCCCAAGTGCAGGACTCTTCACCTTATTGAACCTCCTACAGTTGTCCTCAGCCCACTGATGGAGTCTGTCCAGGTTTCTCTGTAGATCCTTCCTGCCTTCCTCAGTTAGATCAATGCTCCCTCCCACCCTGCTTGGTATCATCTACAAATTTACTGAGGGTGCACACGCAAGCCCAAATGTTCAGGTCTTCAATAAAGATGTTAAACAGGACCAGCCCCAATACTGCACCCTGGGGAACACCACTGGTGACAGATGCCCACTCGACTTAGCTCCATTCACCACAGCTCTCTGGGCCCAGTCCGACAGTTTTTACTCTTTGAAGAGCCTGCCCATCCAAGCTCCCAGCAGCCAGTTTTTCCAAGAGGATACTCTGGGAGATGGTGTCAAACACTTCACTGAAGTCTAGATAGACTACATCCACAGCCTTTCCCTCATTAATTAAGCAGGTCACTTTGTTTCTTGAGCTTCCCATGAAGAAACCTCCTTGGACATTTAACAGTTTGGATTCTCACTGTTCTCACTAACTGGAGTTCACAGAGGAACTGCAGTTTTATCAACACCTAAGGAAGGTCTTGCTTGACCAACCTCATGTCCTCCTATGACAGAGTTCCATAATCGACTTCCCCCTTGCTGAGCAGATCTTGCAGTGGGAAGTAGATCTAGCTGTTCTAGGATTATCTATGAGTGATTATTTAGATCACTCTAAGTGAAAATTGCTGTGTGTGCAATTGTCTACTCACACTAGGCACTCACCTTTAATTCCTAGACCTTCACAGTTGTTTACTGAATATATTTCAGTTAATAACTGCAGCCAACTGGGAGTGTGCATATAAATAATTGCTGTGCCTCAGTTGATGAGTGGAAGTCATCTGTAAAAGCTTGATTAGCTGTGGTTGCTTATCTGTGAATCTATCCTTGGACTTTTCAGGTCAAATAGATTAGCCCCACTAGAAGTGTGAGGCTTCAGGGGTGGGATTAAAATTAAATTAAAAATATAAGAAATTTTCTGCAATATATTCTTAGTGTGGTGAGAGCAAGCAAGTAGTTGCATTAGGAGTAGAAGAAAATAAGCACACTTGATGTGCTTGAAGAGTCTATTGAAATCCATCTTTATGTTTTTAAACTCTAAGGATTTCTAATCATATCAAAATGAGCCATTTATTTAGTACTCATGACAACATAATTATGGAATGTACGAAAGTCATACTTTAAGTTGTAGTATTGTCACATTTTCAAATGCGAGAGATCATTCAGAGCATCTGCCTGTTCAGCTGCATCATTGCTTATGGTTCACTTTTTAAATGTGTGCCTGACTCATTTGTGTAGTTAAGCAGAGCCATCCCCACTTTATCCTGCACATTCCCTGTGCTGCTATGTCAGAAAGCAAAGAGCCACCATTTCTTATATGCATTTTGTCTCAGATTTTTAAAAGTGAGTAAGTTTTATGTTTAGACCTAGAAAAAATATGCTTTCCTTCCTTGAATCAAAACTGAAACAAAAAAGGGGCAAGTATTCTTTTCCAATCCAAATGGTTCCTATGTTTCTAAAAGCTATCCTTAGGGGGAAAAAAACCCCTTTAATTTAGCACAGTGTTCCTAAATATTTTCTATGTTCCCCCGAGCCTCCATGATTTCGTCAAATAGGATTACAAGCACTTTAAAGGCGCTGGCAAGCAAATGTGGCCTCCTGCCCATCTTCTACACACACAGGGTGAAACAAAGGTATGATTCTCAACTGTTACAAGGAGAATGAAGATGAATATTTATAGAGAAATATATGCTAATTTTTTTTCTTGTTTTTGTTTTGGTCATCTAAACTTTTGTTGTTGGCTTTTTGTCCTAGTTGAGCTGTTCTGCCTCCACAAAAAAAAAAAAAGAAAAAAAAAAAAAAAAAAAAGTTTTTCTGACCTCTTAACA
>WBMY01011499.1:729529-745595 GCA_013397315.1 Donacobius atricapilla | reverse complement strand
TGTCTGCCTCGACAAAAAAAAAAAAAGAAAAAAAAAAGAAAAAAAAAGTTTTTCTGACATTCTAACATTAATTATAAGCTGAATTTGGGAGAGTACTTACTGGGATGAATTAACAAAGTAGATTTCCATGCACCCCAGCACAACTGTTGTGCACCTGGCACTACCTCCCAACCAGCAATCAATTCATCCAAGTCCAGACAGCAGAGACTTGAGACTCCAGCATCCAGCACCTGGGGAATTCTCAGCCTGTTAGTTTTCCTGCCACCATGCTTTATTTCACAGAACCACAGAATCGTTAGGTTGGAAGAGACCTCCAGGATCATCAAGTCCAACCCAACCCTAATCTCTACTAAGCCATGGCACCAAGCGCCACATCCAGTCTTTTCTTAAACACATCGAGAGATGGTGAATCCACCACCTCACCAGGTAGATCATTTCAATACTTTATTACCCTTTCTGTAAAAACCTTATTCTTAATATCCAGCCTATATTTCCCTTGGCACAGTTTAAGACTGTGCCCTCTTGTTCTGTCAGCTGCTGCCTGGAGAAAGAGACCAACCCCCACCTGACCACAGCCACTTTTCAGGGAGTTGTAGAGAGTGATAAGGGCACCTCTGAGCCTCCTTTTCTCCAGGCTAAACAACCCCAGCTCCCTCAGCCGTTCCTCACAGGGTTTGTGTTCCAAGCCCCTCACCAGCCTCGTTGCCCTCCTTTGTTTTTAGAAAACAGGCCCTGGATTATAAAGATGTTTCCAAGTTCTTCTCTTTTAATAACAGCAGAACTTTAGGGGTAACCAGTCAGAAATTGAGAAATACCCTTTTTTTATTAAAAGTTCCCATACTGCAGATCCGGGCAGAAGCAAATTCACTGTTATGAAGTATTGGAAGTGAGCAGTGCCTGAATGTCCTCTTTGTGTTCCCCGATCATCTAGGTTCCATATGACTCCATGATTTTAGCTGAGCATCCTCAGCTTTTTCATCACCATGATGATCACAGCACCCACCACTGTTGAAAATGGGGCCTGTTCATGCCAAAGATGTAGAGCTGGGCTAATTCACTGCCTAGAATTTGTGCAGTTGTCTCTTGTTCACCTTGTAAAGGCAACAATGGGCTAATTTTTAGTATATAAATATAGATCAGTCAACTGGAGTGGCTTTTCATTTAGTTTCAAACATTCAATATTTACATTTTTTTTTTTTTTGCGAGAAAAGAGTAGTTGTGATGCAATATGTGATTACAGTCATAAAGGCAAAACTTATGTAAAAATCATCTTGTAAATGAGATAGCTGCATTCACAAGGCTCTTGTCTGTAGAACACAAAGCTCTGCAATGCACATGTAAGTGCTTCCAACCATCTTTTATGCATGGCTAACTTACTGCTGTTGAATCTCTTCCTTCATGCCATAGTTGTGGCAGTGTTTAAAATAAAGAGCGGGACCACATTCTCTGCTCTATAAACACTTAAGTACACCACTGATACTTTAAAGTAAATTTAAATGCTACTTCAGGGATGGGGAAAAATATATTTAAACTGTAAAAACACTCTCTCAAATGAAAAACTTGGGATGGGAACAGAAAACAAACAAACAAAAAAAAGCAAAATAATGATTTCAACTGGAACAGCATGTAACCAAGTGCTTGTGTATACGCTGTGTCCTGAGAAGCTGTTATGCAGACCAGAGTAGGCAGCATACATGGTTACAAACGTGGAGAGCAGGAAAAGAGAATTATTCAACAATTGCTCACACAGTGTGAGCAGAAATACTGCTCAATTGTTATGGAACAGTGATCCTATCAGAGAAAGTGAAATCTCCAGGTTTCAGTTTCCTTTTTGTGCTCATGTTGGTTTTGCAAGTGCAACTACTTTCTGTATCTCTTCTTGAAGCATGTAAATATATATAACTCACTACCCTGTTCCTCAGATTATAATATTAATTATGCCTTTTGGAGAAAATTATAAACGTTCTCTCAGAGGACATAATTCCGTTCTCCAATAGGTCAAATCACCAGTGGTCACTGAAAATTTTTTCGTGTCATTCCCCTGCATTCACTGTTCCCGTGGCAGGTGTCTGTCCACTAGATGGATTTCTGCCATTTACTGTATTTTTTCACCGAGCATCCTTGAGTGGTTGGGTTCTTTTAAAATCTGGTCTAGCGCCTCTGGAAATCAAATTTTGTGTTCTCATAATCTATTTAATCAAAGCTTCTTATTTGCAACCAATATTTTGAAATTCTTAAATCTCTCAAAGGCAGAAGGAGATAGGAGTTTTAGCCCTATTTGGAATTTTCTGATCTCTTACTATATTGACAATAAAAATGTCAGTTATTTCAAATTTTTACACTGACACGACGTTATCAGATGTACATAAATGATTAATTACTCATGTTTATTGCATTCTCTTTATTCCATTACATGAAAAAAAAGAGAATATTTGTTATATAAGGCATGATTTTTTAAAAAATAAAAGGGAATCACAATTTATGATGTTAGATGCTCGAATCTGTATTTATCTTTGTATCCACCAGAAAGTAAACTAAAAAAAAAATAATAATAAAAAAATAAACAATGCTTTTGGGGAGGTTAATTTTAATTTAACTATTTTGGCATATTTTATAGTGTATTAGTTGAGTATTAGTCCTGTTTCAAGAGAAACATGACCAATGACTTATGTTGATAGAGATCACAATCTATAAATCACTTATGATTTAAAGTAAAGAATTTAAGGTTCTCAGGATGTTCTCAAGTTATAATTAGCTGTAAAAATGGAAATTTATTCTTTCTGAAAGTGCTAAATTAAAAGAAGGGAAAGCTACTTGATGTTTTATTTGAAAAACCTGGTTCTTATGTGTCCTTGAAATTTGTATTACAAGCATTCCTACATGTACTTTTGTATCAATATTCCCAGGAATTACGATCTTAAATACCGCAGTTTGTCCAGTGTGGCTGGCAAGCACCATCAGTAGCTGAGCCACACAGTACATCTGTGGGAATTTCCATCCCAAAATAATCAGTCTGAAATATGCAGCTGTTGCTTCTCCACCCCTCCATCATGCAATCTTGTTGGCAAAGTGAAAGGCAATTGCCACTTCTTGGCGAAAACTTGCAAGGATATTTGATGGAGGAGAAGTGTGGAGATTTTTAATGAAATCAATGCTTTTCTCCAGTGTATGAGCATCATTAACAATGATGTCCAGAGTTGGTTCATACTCTAATCAGTAACCCTCAATGTGGCATAAGTCTGACTCCTGGCTAGTGTTGTTCATGGAAAAAAAAGGTGTATATTTCAGATATTCCTTTTAATGTTTTTATTAACCCAAAGAAGAACAATATACATAGACACTGTATAGGAAATGTTTCAAACCTCTTCCAGACATGCTTTTGAAAGTCAGTGGGCATTGGTGGAATTCCTTAAGAACTCAGGGTTTTAGGATTAAATAGTCAGTGGTGACATTAATACTCAGGTGTTCCCCTCTAATTGCCATTTGTTCTTATTCATACCCTGTAAATCTTTACTGAAAGGTAAAAATCGTCTTTTCTTCAGTAACTGACATAAGTTTTGAGCAATCAAGTATATTACAGTCTATGGAACAGGGAAAAAAGTGATCTACTAGGTAATGGGCATAAGATTTTCAGTTTTAAAACTTTACACAACATGATCTCAGAAGTTCTTTTTGAAGAACACTTGAATTGGTATACTCTATTGCAGCCAGTAACTATACCTTATTAAATGTTTCCTGACAGTTCACTACCTCTGTCCTAAAAATGCATTTGCTCAGCAGTTCACAATAGAGTCAAACCTAAATAGATGTCAAAATTCTATGTAGACACATAAAGACTGAATGTTGTTCATCTTTGCCATGTAGTAATTAAATCTGTGTTGAAGTTCATTGGGGTTTTGCATATTGGAGGTTTCTTTCCTTTTTGGAGGAAAGTGGTACTGAGGGCTACAATGCAACAAAATGAACCCATATATGTGATCATTTTAGTATAGGGAACTACTTTCAGGTAATCCTTTAATGATCAAAATAAAATGAACAAAAATTTTTCATACCCATAGTATTTCATATCTAAATGGTATTCATTATATATTTTATGACATATTTTATGTGTTTCTGTTGGCAAATAAAAAAGACATCCAAAATGCAGCATTTTTTGTGTGTGCAGCTTTGCTTTTGTTCCTTTTTTTATTGGAATGGCAGCCTCTCAATATGTGCATGATTATAGATTTGCATAGTGTGAAACTACTGCAATTTTATCTGTTCAGGAAGTCAGAAAGGGATTAATAAGTAGTAAAAATTAAACTAGGAAGTAATATAAAGGCAGAGTGTATATATTTTGCACTTTTAAATAACCTTTTATAACAAGAATCTATTATCGTACAGTATACTGTAATTCCACTTTGTAGTGATACTCTTGCTATTGTCACAGTATTGTCTTTAAATCTGGATATGAATGGTTTGTATATGTACACACTTCAAAAGTGATTTCTATAATGGAATATGTGCTCCCTGTCACTGTTATTAGCATCCAACTGGAGAAATAGTCACCAATTAATTTTTTTATAAATTATGATTGTACAGTGTAAAATAGCAAATCAAATATTGTAGCAATGAAGGGATGCACTTTAAAAATGTAAAAGTGTATAACTCCAAGAGTGTTATTTTGTATAGATGTTTTTGAATAAAGAATTTATTGCTCATTAGCAGGGGCTTTTGTCATTTATGAAATAAATATGAGGTATTTGATAGCAGCTATTTGAGTTTTATATTTTATCTTCAGTAATTTTAGTGCTTTCTAGTTTTTTAAAATTAAGGTTTTGCAATTAGAACAGTAAAGGACTTAGTCACATTTTCCTTTTCATGCAATAAATCATTGTTGGCTTGATCTAGCTGCTGTGAGGAAGCCAAGGTGTGACCCATGATCAGCCGCCAGCCCTTTTAGTGATCAGCCAGCAAAAGGACATTGCCACAGCAACTTCCTTCAGTCATCTCGACCAATTTGTCCATTGAAATCAAGGTATGGAGAGAGGGGAACACAGCAAGGAATTGGAAGCACTTCCATTTTCCATGATTTAAAGGCAGCCAGTTGATATTTACTGAAAGGGATAGTGACCACAGCATACATTTGCTTCAGTGAGAGATCAGTGCTGAAATTCTGAACTGAACAATACTACACCACAAAATGTCTGCAGCCTTCAAAGTTGGCATAATCAAGATTCATAATCTAAGATTTCTTCTGGATTCGTTCCTTGCTTTGCTAACAGAGAAAAAAAATACGGCATATTGGGACCCAGTCACCTCTACCAAATAGATGTTTGTAATGGTCCCTGAACCACTCAGGAAGCATGATTTGCATGATTCTCTCCCTCAGGGAATGGACAGTCCATAGGCTGCTTCATTAGCAGTGGCTCCCCTTTGGGAAGTCCCCTTGGGAGACTTCCTTGCAGCTCAGGGTGAGCAAAAGTGCTTCAATCCATGTGCAGCCCCCAGGCTACCTCAGTTTGCGGGGGGCTCCTTTGGGAAATCCATTTGAGAATTTTCCTTGTGGTTCAAGGTGAGGAAAAATACTTCCACCCATGAGCCTTTGCAGTTCTATGTTAATATTTCATACCCCATTGGTTGTTCCCTTTGTTCCTGGTTTTTACCCCTCCTGATTTTTTTTTTGGTGGATCCCTCCCCTGACTGGTCCCTTTCCCAATTCCTTTCCCCATTGGCCAAGTTGTGAAACCCCGCCCCTAGCAACCCTATATAATCATACTCACCCGCAAGCATTTGGGAACAGCATGTTTCCCTGTGGACTTCATGGAATAAAGAAGCTCTCCTGGAGATCAGAAAGGCACTGTCTCGCTGCTCTTCCTCCTGCATTGCCTGGGGTGGCAAACATGGCCCTGCTGCTCAGGCAGCCTCTCAAAGAACAAATCACTCTGCACTTGAGAGTACACCAAAGAGCTGATCACTTTGCACCTCAGAGTACAAAAGAGCAAATCACTCTCCACCTGAAAGAACCTGTGACTCTGTTGATTGAGGTGTCTTTTTAAAGACGCTTCTTGCAAGAAAGGTTGCAGCACCTTTACCACTGGACCAGACCACGACAGATGTTTGGAAAAAGAGACTTCAGAAAAGTTTTATAAAGAAGTTTTTTTTCTTTGTTAATGTCTTCTAGTATATCTAGCTTTTAAGAAGAAAACGCATTTATATTCTGAAGGAAAAGTATAAATCCTGAATTTAAACCCAAAAGAAAAATAGTGTGTGCTTGTAATGGAGCTGGGCTTGCTATCTTAGATAATGACAATAGCAGTGCCACCGAAGACAACCTATAAGTTGCCTTTAGGTGAACACATTTCAGTCACCCCTCCTCTTAGTCTTTCAATCCAGATGTATCCTAGTATCACAAAATTAAATCTGAAGTAAGACTTAGACAACTGAACTGAAAGAGCAGAATGAAAAAGCAATCACAGAAAAAGCCTTTTGTCCATAGATGCTATAAATCTTTGCACATCCTTAATACCCCAAATTTCCCACATATTCTTATGTGTGCTACATGTAGGCAGAAGCTAGCTGGGAGGAAGGCTGCTTGGTCCACAGATAGGCTTGATGCTACGGTGCATTTTTAGAGTGCAGTCTCTCCAGAAAATTACATGGCAGCTGCATTTTCTATTAAAATATGTACTGGCAGGTGGAGAAAGGCAGTCATACCAACATTTCACTGCCCATTGATTACAGCACTGAGCCCAAGGGGAAGATGTTCTTCTAACAAGTGAGTTCCTAGATCAGACAAATTTTTAGATTCCTGCCTGTCCCTCATCTCTGCAGGGCTACCCCTTGAGAAGAGGCACCAGAGGAAAATCTACCTGCACTGTGGATGGCATTTTGGCATTTCAAGTCCAGCAGTCCCTGCAGAGGTCAAGGTCAGTGTCCAGCCTGGGGAGACCAACAGGGCATGAAGGACAGGGGGACAGGGCAGGCAGTTTGAGGGCTGTGTACTCCTTAAGCATTGACTTCTCTTTGCATGTGCCTAAGCCCTTGAGTGCAATATCATGGTTGCACTACGTATGGAGGGGAGGAGGCAGATTTGCTGGAGAGGGAAAGTAAGCACAGATGAAGGTGCAAGCTTTGATAACTCAGCAGGCAGGGCATTTATCTGGGGAGGTGTAATCCTGAGCTCTGGTTCCAAAAAGGAATACGCAGAGATGTGAGGAAGATCTCATTTATTTGCAGCTTAAAGTGCATTTTCCTATGATATATTGGACTTTTTCACTTCCCCATGGTAGTAAATTGTGCTTTTCATGGCAATAGATGTAATTGCTTTGCACTAAATTATATTAACCATTTCAGGTGGTTTGTTCTACTCCATGCTTGGAATGACAGAGCTGAATTACTTTCTGCAGTATGTAGCTCAAAAGAGAAGAAAATTCCTAGTTATTGGGGGGGGAAAAAAGTAAGTTTTTTTCAACTGCAGAAGAAATGTTAAGATAGTGGCAAATTTTAAAGTATTAGCATCTATTCTTTTCTTATGATTTTTAATACTGGTTGAGGTTAGTTTTAAACTTAGTGATTACTGCAAATGAAAGAAGCTGTTCTTCACAGTTCATTTTTATTAAACTATGTTGTACTCAGTCTGCAGACTGAACTGGGGCTAGCAGCATTGCACCTGACAGAGAAATGGGTGGGTTAATTTTTAAGTACCCAAAGATAAGAGGTTGTTTTCCTTTTCTCTCTTTTGAGAGCTGGACTTTGTTGTTTATATGCAGCCTTGTTTAATGATTCAGGTGCAGCTTTTGTGCATACAAAGGGGGAGTTTTACTTGATGGTGTCAAAAGTAGAGCAAGAAGAGCTTAAGAGTACTTGTTCTGTGTCTCTGCCATCTGTGAAACTCCCATTGCATTAAATACTTATTGCCTACCCAGCACAGAGGATTTTAAAGCATGTAAATCCCTCCTTGTTCTATACAAAATTGTGATGGAATTCAAGACAATGGTTAAGCAACAATTAAAAGCGACCCACAACAGAAGAACTAGGGTAAGGACAAAGAATATTAAGCAAAATAGGGAGGGAGGAGCAGAGGGAGGGAGAGATGGAGGTAGAAAGGCTGAGCAGATTGAGGGCAGGGACATGAGAAAGGGCTGGAAACTGAAAACAGAATTTGAGATCTGAAAGAGGAACATACATGATGACACTGGGGGGTGTAAAGGTTCTAGACCTAAGGGATATAGGGAGGATGTCCTTGCCTGGAAAATTGGCCAATGTCTGTACCTTTGGTTGAGAATTAGAGGCATGCTCCCTCTCAGACATCAATACCAAGCATTTGGAGGTATGTTACTGGGATGAGGGGGAAGGAAGTAGGATGGAAACCCTGAATAGAGCTGGGTCAAAAGGCATTGTCAGGTAAAACATTTCCTGGTGATGCAGGTAAGTTGATACAATTTGTTACAAGCATAAAATTACTCACAATTAATAGAAAAGGATCAAAGCTGAAAAGAAGGACCTTAAAAGGGTATGGTGTCATATTTTAATTTCTTGCCCAGAATATTTAAATCTTATCAATTTTCATAGCTATTTCATTGTAATTTGTGGTCTTATCCAACTCATTTAGACATTAGGTGTACTCACTTTAAGGAAAGGATGAGACAGTTGTATCTCAAAGTTTTGGCCAATGAAACTTCAGGAGATAAATGAGATGAAGGTAAAATACAGCTGGAAAGAAAAGAAGAGAAAGTTACTGAAGGTTTCAACAGAAACTAGTGAAGAAAAGCAAAGTCAGAGCAGTCTGTTAAGGATACAGACAGCTAGAGCTGCCTGAACCTATTGGCTTACACTCATGGGTCAGATTAACGCTGACTCATAAAGCACGTTTAAATGACAGATCACAACTTCAGTTTTGCAAAAGTATTGTTTCTAAGCATATCCAAAGCCTCTTGAATAACTGTTCTATTTCATTCTTACTTATTTAATTCTCTGAGCATTTTATTGAGAACTACTGTAGTTGATCAATAAAAAATATTCTGAAATATAAAAAATAACATTAGGCATAGGATGTTACTCATAACAGTTTTCATTGAGGACCTTTCACATTTCTGTAAGAACCCGTGTCACTATGGTACCTTGTTACTGTGCCTCTTCAGCCTTCCAGCATTTTCTAAAACAGCATCTGGCCTCTAGATCTCAGATTCAAGGTCTTCAGTACCCAAAACTGAGCAAACCAGTCAGTTCACTGCATAGGATTAGCCAAAATGTGTTGGGGTCTTATGGGAAGGGATGAGTTCTCAGTCTTCTGCAACTTCTCCTTCTTGAATACCCACATCGAATCTATATATCCCTGGCATTCGCAGGACTTAAGGAGCCATGCAAGGTTGTACATACTGGATTATCTATAGCTTCACACACATCTCCTTCCTGTCTCTCAGAGAAACATTCTTGCGTCTGCTGTCCTGCAGCCAAGATGAGGCATCTGTTAAACCATTACCCAGACCTGGCACATGTACTGTTTTAAAAAGAATGTTATGGCACAAGCAGTGGAGTGCAAAAGTCATCACGAACTATGGCCCCTGCGGGGCTCTAGCCATCTGCTTGCTAATTATGTATACCACAGCTTGGCTGTTGCACAGAAAACAAACTTTGCTGCCAGCAGGTTAGTTCTGCCATATAATTACTGCGACTGGCATAGGCAGAATTCCAGGAAAGTTATGTCTTTTTCTGCCCATTGCTGTTGCCATTTTTGTGTGTTCCCCCTTTAAAGGATCCACCTGTTCTTTCTGCCACCTTGTACGGTGTTCTAACCTGCTTGCATCTGCCTTTCCCAGCCTGTGCTAATCATTCTCTCTGACAGTTAAAGTACATTACATTACCTAAGACAGGCTTGCTGTACAGCAAGAACTTTGGTCATATTAAGCTAGTGTTGATATAGAAGTGGATTATTTGGCATCTTTGTGCATACTGAGCTAATGTTGATATGTCAGTGGTGTATTTAGCAACTTTCATGCAACCTTTCATAAAAGTCATCTTTGTAATAAGGCAGATACGTCCACTGCCTGGGGAAATGAAGCTGTTCTTTGTGTCATATTAGATCTCAAGAGGTGACAGTTAATTCAGAGCAGTCAACCCTGCTTTGTGGTCAAATCTCCATGAAATACCAGATTTGCAGTCATCAGCACTTTTCTTTCCTTCCCACTGCTTTTCCCTGTCTGTGAATAACTGTCCCCTCTCCCCTAGCAGTTGTTGACAAGGGACACTCCACTGTGCTCATCTGTTATAGACCGGCTTGAGTCAGAACAACCTGTGGGAACGAGCGCTGAGACAATGTCACAGGTTGGTTGCACTGGTGTTGCACTGCTGGCTAGTTATTCTCTTGCACAGGCACAAAAATATGATGACTTTTAATTAATGAAAATTCAGGTACTTGCATGCTATCACATGCAGTAACTGAAAAAGAAAGGTGAGGCCTCTTCCTCAGGGGGAAGAGAATATGGACATCATAATTAGATTTATGCATATTAAAAAAAGCTACATGTTGTCATAATATTATTTGGGTTTAAATGATATATGATTATAAACATGTCTGTATGAGTTACACACTCAACTTCAGACCCTACTTAATAATTTCTGCAGGGAGAGGAGTAATTTCTTATTCATGGTCCTTCAAGAGAAATACATTATATTTATCATGTCCCAAAGCTTCTACTGGTCCTGTCATCAGTGTGTTCTTATTTATGAATGGATACCCACAACAAACTGATTAATCATGTCCTCCTGTTAGAGCTCTGGGAAGTTAATTTTGTCCTTCAGAGTGGTCATCAGGAGAGCCTGAGACTATTCTGTCACACAGTGAAGAGAGTCTGATATGCTTCTGTCTTCCACTGTGGCCACATTCAATCACCTTGAAAAATTGATTAGAAAGCATCCTTTAGAAACCAAGCTGTTTCTCTAGTGAAGACCTTTTCATCGCTCCAATACAAATAAGTTAAACTGTATTAGAAAATGGTTGGAACTTGGGTTATGGTTGCCCTTAAGGTAAATTTGTGAAAAATGTCTCTGATATATTTTTCCCCAGGCCAGTCAACAGTGTGCTGAAATGCCCCGAGGCATGGCTGAAGAATTAGCAGCAGTCAGATGCTGTTTGTTACAGGCTGTGTAACTATGCTCATCTGGATTTGGAGATCTCCACTAGTACAGATGAAATCTGAAGTGTTTCACATACTTTTAATTCACTCTGTAGAAGCAGCATTGCATTTCAGGGACTCCAGTATTCATACACAAGTTCCACTATATGGCATTGGTACCTGGTACCAGAGAAAGGCATCCATGTCTTCCATGCATGCCTTGTGAATAAGAAACTCTTTAATTTGTGATGACTTTGTTAAAAACTATGAAAAGGAGCTGGGCATCAAAATCCTGCAAAATTGCACAGTATAATCATGGTATGGACTTAGAGCCCTTAATACCACACTAACAGAGATGTGTGTTTTGAGAGCATTAAGCAGTCCAATGAAATAAGGTTAGAACTCCTTTTGGGAGCACACATTGCCAGGGTGCCGCAGCTACAAAAGCCACTTCCCATGAAAGGATATTTCACTCAAGTATTTATTCCTCATTAACACAAATTTTATTATTTCTCAAGGGAGCTGTGATCCTCTCAGAAGGTAAACAATTTAGCTGTCAAATACCATTGATCTGAATTGTGCATAGATTTGGTTTTTTCTGTTGTTTTAGAAAGGGCTACCTTGTGCATCATAGATCAACTGCATACCTGAAGAAATGGGGGGTACATTGTTAGGGAAACCTGACATAGATGCTTTTCTACCTGTGACGCCTACAATTACATGCAAAAGTATCCTGCTGGTTTAGAGCAATGAGCTGATCTGCCAGACAAGAAAGACCTTATCCCAGATTACCCATAATTAAATGCCTATCTACCACTACATTCCCTGCAATAAGCTGCTGTGTAAAAAAGCAGCCAGATGGGTGGTCATGGATGGGGGATGCCCAGGCAGAGCTCACGGCTGCCTGCAGAAGAGCAGGGCTAGGAAGCTGGGAGAGCACAGGAAGGGCAGCAGGTAAGTGTTGCATACCAGTCTGCAGGAGGAGTAATGAGAAGACTGGGGGTGGGAGGGGCAGGGGGGGGCACAAATATGGTGTTCTTTCTGTCAGTTTGGTTTATTCTCCTTCTCACAAAGAGCTGGTGTGAGAGTACTGGACACTGGGACCCGAGGGAATTGTATGCAGGAGCCCTGAACTAAGGGAGGCCTGAGGGGTCAGGACCCTATGGAGAAGGCTTTCCTTGTTCTCTTTCTTCTTCACAGCACACCCTTGTAACCACTTTCAATTTTTAATTATATTTTTTTTCCTATTTTCAAGCTATATTTTATTTCATTGCCAGGGTTGTTCAATTCCAGTACAGGTCATCTTCTTATGCTTTTTTTTCTGTAGAAATGAAAACTTGCTCTCTATAGGTTTGGTTTTTTTAAAATGTAAGTGCTCAACCACTAACAATGCCAAACTTCAGGATTTTCTCACCAAACTAAGCACTTTCACTCCTTTAAGACTGACATTGCTAAAGCTTACTCATAGTCTGCAGATCTCAAAAGTGGATGTGATGAACTTGCAGTAGAGTTACAAATTCCAAATATTGACACCAATGTCTCTTTTGTTTTATTTTCTTTTTTTTTTTCCTTTTATATATCAGGGATGCACATTATTTTCTCTTGCAGAGCACTAACTTGAAACATCTGATGAGAATCAGTGATAAATTGTTCTTTTATATCTTTTTCTTTCTCCTGAGTCACAGTTTCTCCAGATTCTCTTATCATATACTTACTATCTATAAAATTTATTTCCAAAGACACCACTTTATATTTGACTATAAAATTTTTTCTTTGATTTGTCAGTCTACAATGTTATCTATTATTAATTTTGTTTCAGTTCGGGTATGAAGACTTCCGAAAAAAAATATATTCTTTTGTTGTGTGTATCTCTGTGTGTGAGTATGTATACATATTTTTTATGTGTATGTACATACAAATACACACCCATACTCTTCCCTGTTCCTTCACTTATTTGGTAACCTCAGCTTATTTTTCACAAAGTATTGATTCTTATTACTCATTTAAATGTGATGGGTTTAATGCATGCCATTAGTTACTATTTAATGCTGCATGCTTATTAATTCTTACGTGCCTTTTGCAACTGGATGTTTTAACACAGAAATAAGAAAGCTGTAACATCTCCTATTTGTTCAGTCTGAAAATTTTCTAAAATGTACTTTAGCTTCAGAATGCTTCAAACCCATCAGGGCATTAAAAACAACAGTTCAAGATTTTTGGAACCTTGACATGACGTCAAATAGCCAAGATGTTTTTATTACTCAGCCATAAGGCTCACTTGAACACTAAATATTCCAGAGAGCAGTGCTTTGTGACCTCTTAATACCAGCACTCGTGAAGACTGTTTCATTTAACTTCTTCAGTTCATTTACTTTCCTGATTTGTGACAGACTAATGGAAATTTGGAGATTAATTTGGAAGCATACTCATTTGCCTGAGTGAATATGAACTTGTATGAAACAGTTCAAGAGTAACTCATCAGATTTAAAATGTGGTTTTCAATTAACAAAATGTGTTTATAATGTAGGATGTGTCTAGTGAACAGGCCATTTAACGAGCTGGTGACCATCTTGAGATCATAAATCACTGATGTTTGTTTCCCTTTACTACCTCTTTTTCCAAACTGATAATTCCAACTCTGGAATGATTTCTTACTGTGTTAATATCTACCATTGACTTTGTCTTTGAATTGATAAAAACAAATAATTAAATTAAATAATAAAGTTAGAAAGACAATGCCCTGCCTGAGAGGATGCAAACTACCAGGCAGGTCAGTAAAGCGTGAGGAGGAATTCAAGCACTGCTCTACGAGTTATTGCAACATTTGTGTCTACAGAGCAGCTTTCACATCACATCCATCTGTAATGCCTCATTTGGGGCATGGTATACTGCCTAAAAAAACACAGGCTTTTTGGTTTCAGACAGTGAAGAGAGAGAGTAAGACTCTTCAGAATGGACTGAACTGAGAACACTCAACTACCATAAAACATTCTTCATGATATAGCATTCACACTGATCTGCAGGGCAGAGACTCTCTCCATTATGATTCCCCGTTCCTCATCCTTTATAGATGTCACTTCCTTTTCTTGCACACTTTGACTACACCACATTTTTTTTCTTTTAAATGATGCGTACAAAATGCAAACATTGTCACTAACCGGAGTTTCCCAATAAGTTGGTCCTGAGAGAAAGGAGGTCAAAGACATTGGTCTAGATCCTAGTGCTATCAAAAGAGTTTCTGAAGTGAGACATCCATTTGTCATGATTCCTATCATGGAAATATTTCACTGCAAAAGCAGGACAGAAACATCTTCCATCCTTTGAGTATGGTAATGAATCACTGTCACCACTTTCACTTCCCAGTTTTTCCTCTTGAATCTTAAATTCTTTTGTGGATTTGCCACTAACCATACTGAGAGCCTCATTCACAGCAAGCTGAATACTAAAATTCGTCAGTCAGAATTTTATTATGTGGTCATTGTTTTTGTATTGATAAATCCATTTCTGTTTTCTCCTAAGTAATAAAAGATCATGTCTTGTTAGCATTTGATCAGCTTTATAACTACATGACATATGGTGTATCCACAGACCATCTTCAAATCTGACTTAAACTTCATCATATGAAACTCCAGTGGTCTCTGCAAAAAGACTGTGCATTGGAAGAAGGCAGAAAGTTCACCATTAAGCTTGCAATTAAAATGATCTGTCTGAAAGTGTCTGAGTTTGGGCTGAAACTAGTGCTCTGTTAAGATGAAAGATTAATTTTCTGTCTCATTTAAAAAAAAAAAGTTTTTTGTGATTCAAGCCACTGAATTTCAGATCTTCTATGGACCTTAAAAATTGCTCATCTGTTCCAAATCCTTTCACACAAATCATAATTTGCTCATTAGTTAAGGCAGAGTTTTCACACAGTGATATACAGGATTCACATGAATTCAGACACAAGAAATTGGGTGGACCCTTCTCTGCAGTTAAATTTATCTTTACATTGTTTTGTTCTGCAAGTTGGGTTACTCTGTAACAACAGAACATCTGAGGAATTCTTTCTGTAACTAGGGTTTTTAATGCTTGCTTGCATGAGGTAAAACATCAGTTTGGATTTAAATCAACATTTTAACAAGATATCATGTTCTATAGATGTAGATTCTACCTACTTCTGAGAAAAATAATTTATCTGAGAACATGATTTCAGCATCATACACTAATATTAGTATGTAGTGGTGACCAAATCCAACTCTGATCCAGCCTGTCCAGATCCCTCTGCTGAGCCTTTCTACTCTCCAGCAGATCACCTCTCCCACCCAAATTGGTTTGATCAGCAAACTGAATAAAAGTGCCTTCAATCTCCTTGTCCAAATGATTGATAAAGGACTGGCCCCAGTATGGGACCCTGAAGAACCCCACTGGTGACTGGTCATCAATAGGATGCAGCAGCATTCCCCAGCCCCCCCAGGCCCCACCATCCATCCATCCTTAAGAGCAACTTATTTTATTTGACAACAAAAACCCCAAATGAACAACAAGCAAAAAAAAACCCCAAACAAATAAAATCCCCCCACAAACAATAGTTAATGCTGGGAGAAGCCTGTAAAAAAAAAGGATAAGAAAAATTCCAGCCATAATTAATTTGTGATTCAGGAGTCTCTGTTGTAAATCTTGTACCTCATAGACCTTAATATATTTTTTTCCATGAAATTGTGAAAACATTTCTATGAACTTATATGAAATTTTTTACCAGACACAATTTGTTTCATGGTGTATCTTTGTGTTGTCTAAATAGCAATACTTTTTTTGTATTGTTTTCAACCTGTGTGACCTTCAGTTCTCTGCTGGAATAGATCATGAATGATTGTTGCCTATTCACCTTCTTCATCCCATTTCTGGCTTTCAGACATCTCTACAAGGTCTTCTCTACTTCTAGTGACTTTAAACACCTCGTTTCTTTCTGAAATCAATATAATTTTATTAGC
>WBMY01011499.1:643117-722956 GCA_013397315.1 Donacobius atricapilla | reverse complement strand
AGGAAAAAAGCTTTCAAAACAAAAGAGTTTGATGTCAATCTTTCTGTTTCTTTGAGAACTCATATAATCACAAAATCACTGCTCCCATTACCTTTGAGGGATCTGATCTAGAGGAAGGTGATCCTGCCCATGGCAAGGGGGTTGGAACTAGGGGATCTCTAATGTTCCTTCCAACCCAAACTGATCTATGATTATGTCACTGATCATCTGATCCAACATGACCCTGTGCATTATCACCTTATAAGTTGCTCTCTTAAAATGTGAGATAGAATAAGAAACACAAAAACAAGTATGGATGTTTTTCTGAACTAAATAGCACAGCAAACTCCCTTCACACATGGCTCAAAAATCATACTTTCATGGACCTATTTTTGAACATTAATTATGTTTTTGTCAGTGCAGAGGGAGACAGGAACAACTCCTATGGCATCAGGAGCCAAGCCTGGTTGCCTTAAATTGGACTGTTAAAGTCAATTTCATATTTCCCCTTCCATCTACAACAGATGCAAAAAAAAAGATAAGGGAAAGGAAATAAAACATTTATCTTGGACTATGGATAGGTGACAAATTAGGGGAAAACTCCTTTGTGCTTGAGTTACAGTATGAGAATGAGCTCTTTCAACAATTTTCTGGTTAGACTTCTGTGCAACACAAAATTAATTTCCATCCAAAATTTGGAACACATCAACTAAGTTTTACAGGGCACAATCCCACAATTTTGCTTAGATTTTCCTAAAGACTTATCCCTGATTTGAAAATGAGCCATGATTTGTAGAGCTCTGTGGGTGTTAACTGTTTATACGGACAGAAGCTGTCAAGAACTGTAGCCCTTCTGTATATAGAGACTGAGATCACTCTCAGTTTTTAGTGTTAGTATTTTGGTGATGATGCTAAGGCATTTAAAATTTAGAAACATAAGTCTCGAACTTTTAGTGGCTCAACTGCCTCATGTAATGATAGATGGAGATACTGATATTTATCTGTCTCAGAGGATATTTTGGCAATTATTTGGTCAATATCTTAAACACAATAAATGCTAAGAGGTGCTAAAGATAAATGCTTAACAATGATTTTTTTCAATTAGGAATTAAAATTTTATTAGGAATAAAACTGAGACCACTTACCCCAGACACAAGACTATTAAGCTTCCTTTGAAATACTGTATATGTGGATATATAGACTTTAAAGAGAACTGATGCTCAGAAGTCCTATTAATGATTGAGTATAGTCTTGGGCATTAAATGTTACATGAAAGCAAAGCCTACTCACAGCAGTGAGTTGGGAGACCTCTTTTGTGACTATCCTGCACAAGGTCTTCCTCTTGGTGCTGCAGGCTCTGCTCACCCCAGTAGTTACTTTCTCATGCAAAAGGCTTCTCACAAAATGAACTCTTCTTGTGGGTGTCCAACAGAAGAACAGTTTCTCTTTTAGAATTTTCCTTGCAGAACAAGGTCACAAAATAGCCTTTCTCTTTGTTTCCCAATGTACTTTTGAATTGAAATATATCTTAATACCTTAATACTTTAAACTTTGCAACATATCCAGCGCAGGCAGCTTTATTATTATGAAACAGTTCTGAAAATGTATACACTGCAAAACCTTCTGTATTTATCTCAATTATAGAAAGATCCAAGGAAGGAGAATATCAGCGCCTACTTTGCTACTGGCTTTCTCAAAATTTCCTGAACAAGAGAGTCAAGATATTTCCCAAGCAGCTGAGAGAATGGAAATGTCAGTTCAGGTGCTGAAACAAAAAGTTTGCCAGAAGCACAAACGTTCATTGCATCCAACTGGTAAATACAGTATATTGACATGGGCAAACCACTCTATTGATTTGTTGAATGCTGTCTTTTAGATTAAAGTTAAGTTCACTTGTATTTTATTTTCTCTTTCTTTTGTTCTTGAAAGCACCTCAGGTTTTACATTTTCCTTTTCTGGGGTGTAGGTGGTGTTCTTATAGTTGAGGAGAGCAGTACTACACTATTGGCATCCTGTGAACTCATGACTGTGCATTTGTATTGCCTACAAATCAGCCTGCACATCCTCAGTGTTGCAAGCTTCTTGTTTACCATGAAATATCTATCTTCCCCAGCAGTTCGGGTTTAGTGCTTGATCTTCTACCACACTATGGCACTGGCATTTTCAAACACAATTCCTCTCAATCTATACATATCCCTCTTTTTAAAAAAATATGTTCTTATTTCCAAAACTAATTTTATAAGGCATTGCTGTTACACATTCATTTCCACTTTGTTTGTTTTTTTTTATATTAGATAGGGAAAGAAAGAGAGATAGTCCAGAAAGTACAATGTTGTCTAAGAAAAATAACTTCCTGTTAATTAGAGATAAATTTCAAGATGTCTGTCTGGTGTCTGGAAGGTTCAAAATATCAGAAACATTGACTTTTTTTCCCCCATAATTTAATTCTGTCACTTACATGAAGTGTTCTTAGTATTAGAACTTTTTTTCTCAAGATATAGAAGTATTAGAGTGCTGTAGACACACATAAAGCTTATTATTTTATTTCCTTGCAGAAATATCTGGCTTACTAAACTAATGGGACATTTTTAGAACTCAAAATATATCTCTATATCTTTGCATATATTTACATACACACACACATACACAGATACAATTATTTTTGTGCTGTGCGATTTCAAAAGAAATTGAAAATCTAAACTGCAGAAGTGCACAAAGCTCTTGTTAATTTTCAGAGCAGAAACAATGTTAACAAAATGTGAATAGACACTGTACAGTCTATGTGACACAACAGAATAGTTTCACATGAATTAAAGAACTAAATCGGCTTTAAAGAAAGCATGTGAGTCTCTACCTAGGCAGCCCAGATAACTAGGGAGCTGGGCTCTGAGTATAATTTTGAACCTGAACTAACATAGAAGTACAGCTCTATCCACAAATTTGGCACGAGTTGCCAGGACATAATGACAAGATTATGTAGCCAGTCTAACAACCTATTCTCTCTCTCTACTCACTACTGCCTTGTACAGGTTCTAACTGCTCAGCATAACATTTTTTGAACTAATTTGGGGTTGGGGTTTTTTGGGGCTTAATATTTTGGTTTGAACAATGGACTAAAACAGCTTACTTCAGAGTTGAGTGGGCAGAACAAATATATATTTGGACTGGGTGACATGCATTAGCCAGTGGGGAGACAAGAGCAAGAGTTATATGTTACCTCTACCCTCATCTTTCATCATGTGATGGTTGCAGGCACTTTAAATGTCAAGGGTTCTCTGAGTTCAGGAAGGATATTCATAGAATCATAGAAAGGTTTGGGTAGGAAAGACCTCAGAGACTCCCTAGTTCCAGCCCCCTGCCATGGGCAGCTTCACCTTCCTCCAGACCAGGTTGCTCCTATTTCAGGCATATATCCACTTCCAACTGGCCATACATATTTCAGTACCTGCAGAGGTGGGAATAAATGCCAGCTCTCTGCAGCTTACATAATGGTGTGGCTTTGTCCCTCATCATCAGATGCTCACTGGGAGACCCATCTTGGATTGTATCAGAAATATATTTACAACATGCTGTCTACTGATATAAAGAGACTTGATTTTACCTAGCTTCCAAATTCCAGCTAATAATTCCGATTCTCTTCCACTCAACACTGAATTCTATCGTCAGCTGCAGGGTCTTTAAATTTCTGCATCTTTCCAGCCCCACATTTTTCCTCCTTGGCATATACTTTTGCTCTTGAATGGCATTTTTTACACCTTTGTTGTAAACACAGGGACCAGGCAAGCAAAAGACTAGAACACAGGGAAAGAAGGCAGCAGCAAGGAAGTCAGCCTCAGTTCTCAGCTATGGCTGGACCTCTTTCTTCTCATTCTCTATGCATCAGCTAATAAAACCAGCTCTCCCTCTAAGTCCCTGACAAAGCCTCTTGCAGCACTCCTCACTAAGTGCTCTTTCCAAGGAAGAGGGAGAATTCTGAAGATGCAGCTGAAAATAATGCCTTGTCTATTCTAGCAGCTAAATCCAATAGAGCAAATTGCTTGTCTGGGTTCTTCCTTTCAGATCGTTTATCAGCTGATCTGCTCACTATAATTGCTAATATTTCTGGATGCCTGCCCTATATGTTGCCACCAAAATGCCCAAATAATTGCTTAGCTAATAAATATCGACTCATCACTGGTGCCTGCAATAACAGGTATGTATGATAAAAATTGTGTCCTGAAAAATCCTTCTTTCTCATTCTATAAACCCGAGAAGCTGTGCCTACTTTTTCTGAGGAAATTGGTGAAGGGTGACTGATGTTAATCAGTTAATTTTGGCATCACTGTGTCTGTAAATGAGGTGCCTATGAAAGTTCCTGGAGGAAGAGCTCATCATTCAAACTTTGGTGCACTACCTTTTATAAAGAGGGTTTCCCTCTGAAAGCTTCTAGGATAATGTGAGGAACTTTATATTTAGGGAGAACTGATTCAGTAGATGCCTTCTTCTATATAAAAAGAAAACTTAATTCTAACCCAGCATTTACTTTTGATTGAATTGGATAAATTGTATAAAGAATAAAAACAATATTACTTCCCAAGGGGAAATATTTTTGTATCTTCCCATAACTCTAACAGTTAGCAAGCATCAATCTAAAAATTCTAGGTCTTATTTTTATAATTTTACCTTTTTGCATATGTTCAGTGGCTATTTTTTATAATGAGTATCTACTTGTTGCCTAATGTATTTGGCAATTGTTTCCTGCAAAATCCAACATCATAGATGTGCTGTCTTTTCAGAACCCTCCAATTCAATGAGTGCAAAACTGAGAATGAGAGTCCTTTATGAGTACAAGGGCAAACAATATTTTTACTCAATTACAAATGTTGCCTCTGGACACATAGGCCCACGGTCACAAACTGGAAGGTAGACAGTAAGTTTGCAAGTGAAGTGCTACAGAGATGAAAATGGAAGGCCGTTCTCACTGTACAGGTTAAGGTGCTCTACAATGTGGTGAATAGCAGTACAGTCCTGCAGTTTTATTATTGAGTGAGTCTGTTTTTGTGAGATTAATCTGTTTTGTTACATCACAAGTCATTTGCAAGGAACATGCCTGATAGACTCTTTCCTGAAAGGAGACAATCTGATATACATCAGTGTTATAAATCTAACTGTGTGGATATCCACAGTTTCTCTCAGGCATGTTCAGAGTTGCTTGGAATCTGAACTAGCAGCTAGTACAATATTTGCACTGACAACTCCATCAGGGCATGAATACATTGGCCAGGATTCATGCAGCTGAACATGAACACATGGCTGAAGCTCTAAATTTACAGGCTTGGCTTTGTAGTCTTTCTCCCTAGAGATGGTGAGAAGCACTCTGCTATAGGTAAGGTAAAATACCTTTTTCTCCTCAGTGACTGACAATACTAGGATGTATACAGGCATTTCAGTCTGGTATCTAAAGCTGGGTAGGGTAAATATGATTCACTGAGTCTGGTCTGTGGTCACTATATTTATTCTACTTCGTATATTTTTATGCTTGTACCACATCAGAACTTAAACCCACCTCTCATATTTGGTGGTATTTTAGATTTTTTTCTCTAAATGTCTGTAAAAAGTGTAAGGCAACAAAAAACCCTCCATAACAAAAGGCTTTGAAACCAGTGAATCAGGTCTTAACTCAGTCTAAAACTTTGTGAGCCCCTGAAAATACCTCTAGTTCTACTGAAATACATCAGTTTAAAAAGCCCATAACACTGTAATGCAAATAACATTTTCTGTGATGTAAGCCAGCTTCAAAGATTTCAGACATTAAATGGAATACCAGTCTGTGCTTTTTCTTGCATTACAGCTTCCACTTTCAGGCAGAAAATATATCAAGACCTAGGTTGCATTTGTACTTTTGCTCACTCTGTTTGAATATGCAGCTGTACTGTAGATCAGTAAATGCTACATTTCATGAGTGAAATTTAGAAACAAAATTTATAGTGAAATTAATTGTGTGCCCACAAGAAAAATCTTTTTTAATCTGTTTAGAAGTGAGCAAGAAAATGCTTTACAGATGTTCTGCTAAATCACTTTGCACATTTGAGACAAATCAGGTCAATTACAAAGGATTTTTTCCACAGCACTGAGATTGCTTTGTTTTAGTGTGCACTTCCTAGGACAAAGGTGTAGTAGAATAGCATAAAAATGACCTTCTACGGAGAATATCAACATAGCATCAGACATTCCCAGCAGTTATTATCCACTTTTACTTTTAAGAGATATTAACATATTCTAGTTTCCTTTCTGCCTATACCATCAAAATAAAATTGCATTATTTTAAAATGAAGAATATGGAACAGAAGGAAAATCCAATGAGCTATTTTTTCCCATTTTTAAATATCAACTAGCTAGCATTGATCTGTGTATTTTTTTTAGTGTCTAGTACAATGAGAGGAATTCATGGGTGAAGGAATTGCAGGTACTAAAGGAATGGACTCTCACAGTGCAATTAGCTTCACTTAATGTTAGCTTTCAGAGGTAGTTATATGTCTACTGCAAGGCTACATCTTTGGCTGTTCCTGATAGCAAGAAATAGAATGGAATGACAGGATGGCACCCAGGAACTGTCTGACTTTATGGCTTGATGAACAGGTTGTTAGATGACTTGCTTACTTTTTGTACACCTAATGTTTTGGGCATCTGGGAGGAATTTTAATCTGCAGCATTTCTGTTTCATTGTTGTGTCATTAACCATTCTCTCAGGTAAGGACCTGATGCTCAGTCTGGAGCTCTAGTACAAGCAGAGTTAGGACTATGAGTACGGCTCACGTAGTGGAAAGAACGAGCAATCCTGACTGAATCCATTGGCTTCCATGAGAAGGAATTGAGATGTTTCCTTTGAGTTAGCTACTTCACCTCAATGCAAGCTAAGTGGTCAGTTAGGAGCAGGCTTATTTTCCAGAAGTGTCCCATGTTTCCAGGAGTCACACACATGATAGCTCAGCACAACATAAAACACCGCAAACTCCAATTATTAAGTTGCCATATGGCATTCATTCCATCTACTTGAAACTATGCAGAACATGAAAAGAAGATTCAAAAGATAAACATCTGGATAGTGAGTGGCAGCTTAAAGCTCCAGGTTTCTTCTCAGGCAGCCAAAACAAAATCCAAATGGTGGAATTCCAGTATTTCACAAGTAAATGAAAACTCCCACTTTCCATAAACAGAATATATAGTAACCAATTTTGAGTACTTTATAAAGCTGTATGGTAGCAAAATCTCATATTTCAGCTGCCTTTTTAACTCAAGCAAGATTCCAAGACATTAACATGTTTAATGCATTAATAAAAAGGCATGTGAGAGGGGTTTTACTAAAGTAGCATTCCAGTGATCTGCTAAAATACAAAAGCAATCAGGGGAAAAATCACTGGTTAAGCAGCTATATTAACATTTCATTATTTTTAATTGAGTGAAATAGCACTACACTATGTGCAGTATTTTATGCAATTTCAATAAAGGCAAATCAACTGTAACTAATTTGAATGCTTTATTAAAGTATACTTCAACCTTCAAGTGTGAATTATTGTGGATAATTAAGTGTATTACTGCACCATATAGCTTGGCAAATTGAGACTCTTCATTGTGCTGGAGATCAATGAAATATTAATATAGTAATTGTTTAGCATACTGATAGATGTGTAAATGTATGTTTTAACACTATGTATTTCTACCAACATTCCAGAAATATTTCTGGTTCTTTGTGGCTTACTTTACAATTTTAGTCAACTGAGTGCATTGCAAAAAAATTATTCTTTTTAGTGTTCATATATATTTAACAATAATGACATATGTTAAACAGGGCATGTTGAGAAACAATCAAACAAAAGCAAATCCTAAAATTTCTAATATTCATGATAGAGGGAAAATTAATTGGGTCAAACCCAATTCTCACTGATTATACTAATAAATAGAAATCACCAAGAATCATTTGCTGGCTCTCAAATTAAGTATGACCTGATTCTTGCCACCCTCTTATATTCACACATTTGTCTACACTTTTTTATTCCCCTTCCCCCCTTCCAGGTAGGCTGGCTGTGGGATAACAAACTGTTATGCTGTCCTGGTTTAGGGCAAATTGTGAGAGGAGACTNTCTAAGAATCTCTTAAAGGTGCAAAACACAATATACAGAACAGACGATTGGGGATACAGGCATCATAAAGTCACTCTAGGACATATGCAATGATGCCAAGATTTGCTCAGGCAGGTGACATTCATAGAAAAGCAAATTGTGAGAAAAAATTATACTACAGTTAGTGATGGCAACTTAGCAGCGTAGTTCAGTGCCTGGGCTTGTGCACAGGCCCTCCTAAAGATGGATCCAAGAAATTGGTATAGCTTCAGCTAGGGGGAGCCTTGCCACTGGATTCAGGTCCCACCTCCTCAGCCCTGGCTCCTTGGTTCTTGCTAAATGATTTCTTCTCTGTGACAAGTGTCCACTTTTCATTTAAGCTTTCTTCACCTGTACTCCAGGGCTTTTTCATATTTTCCCAAGCTTTGATTTCCCCACTGTTGCTCTAAATAAAGATCTTCTTAAAGATGCTAGCAAAGGCCCTTGAGAGTATATCTGACTTTATGGGGAGTGAGGACACTATCAGGAACTCACCTCCAAAGCAAGTATTTAAAAAATGTCAAAAGGTAACCAGTTTTGGTTATAAACATAAGTAAAATAGTAATGATTAATTAGCAATTTAAATTTTCATTATTTTCCTTTCTGTAAAATTAATATTGGCATACATGAAGACACTATTTTATGCCTTTTCAAAGACTGCTACATGAACATCTTATTGTAATAGCATATTGCTCGGTGGCTGATGATTATTTCATATTATTTTATTATTATATTTTTACGGTCAGGTCTTATATTCAATCCATAAATATAATATAAATATAATATACTTTTATATATAGAGAGAGATTAGATTCAGAATATATTCTGAGGTTCTGCTGCTTGCTTTTGAGGGATTTTTAGTTTTGTTTTTCTTTTCATAGGGAACATCCTAGATGGGGAGCATCCAACACAGCTTTGGCTAGGTGGCTTCCAGCAGCCTATGAAGATGGCCTCAGCCAACCTCGAGGATGGGATCCCAGTGTCCAGTACAATGGATTCCAGCTACCCTCGGTTAGGAAGTGTACCTCAAGGTCACTTGAAACACTTACACTGGGTTATTATCATACCGGCCACCACGGACCTCCATTTGCATCAGTAAATGAAGTATCTGTGTAAAATACTTCAAAAGTGTCTGTGGAGCTCGGAAGTTAAGAAGCCAGTGGCTTTGCCTAAGCATAAGTTCAGCCACATGGTGAGAGGTTCCCTGCCCCAGGCTGGGTAAGCAGTGCAGGGGGCACTGACCACCCTGAGGGGCAGCCCAGAACTCAAAAAAAAGTGCTCTAGGGGGAAGCAGACAGGGCAGGAGCCAGCCAAATGCCTGTCCTGGCAGGCACCAGGCAGCCAGCAGACACAGGGTGATGATTACTCACGTAGAGAAAAGGAGCACAGTGGACCTAATTTTGACCTTCTCATGATGAAATTGTAGAAAAGAGGGAGGTCTAAAAGGATGCATTCTGCCATGGCAAGAGGAAACGGTCACAAATTGCTCCAGAGAAAATTTTGTCTTGAAAAAAGAAATTAAATTTGTTGTGAACACAATCAAATGTTGGAATAGGCTTTTGTTGGAATATGGATTCCAACCTAGAGAACTTCTGGCATATCCCTCATGGGAAATACCCAAAATCTGTCTTGATAGGGCTGTCAGTAATCTACTCCCTGCTTTCAATTTAAAGTTGCATATTTTAGTCTCCAGAGTTTCCTTCCAGCCTAGACGTTCCAGCAATTTTATGATTCTTTGTTTTAATAATGGCACCTTTATCAGGGAAGGAGGAAGTGGAAAAGAAGGTTGGGTTTTAACTAAACAGATATAAAGCACACAGACGTGCACAGCATATGTGTAGGTGTGTGCATGTACGCCATTCCTCATAGACTAGCAAGCCATAACTGAACAAGTATTGCTGTCAAATCACAACTTCATTTTTTCACTAGTCCAACTTATGGAGCTTAGAAAGTATTGCAATATTTGTGGATTTTAGCACCTCATATACTTAAAAAATAGCAGACCTGCCATAGAGGGAAGTTTGAAAAAAGAATATTTGCCCATAAGACTGGGTGAAAAAATTCCCCAGTGCAGTAGACAATGATTTGAGTTGGATTTACAATTTGTGATTTGTCATCATTGCTTTGAAACCTGACTTTTAATGGACTCAAAGTCTTGTTATTTTGACCATTGTATGTTTAATAAGGATAAGCAAGAGAATTTAGTGTTAATGTCACCTGCAACTCATGTTATTAATTAAATAACATTGTCTCTAAGCTGCACAATTTAGCACTCAGAGATGAAAATCTGACATTTACACAGGCAAATTTCCAGTAGATAGTACAAACTGCCTTTTCCTAGATTCATTAGGGTATGTTTGCAAAGTAAAACACTCCCAAAAAAGATTTTATAACTGTTACTGAATCTGATCATCAATGTCTCACCATCAGCAAGGTTCTCTGCTTTGTTTTGGAGTAAGATGGGGTAAAACTAATGTCATAAATGTTTTTTTCTAGTTTACATAATTATTCTTTTTTTGTACTTTTAACTAACCATATCCTTTAAAAAGTAATATGAAAATATTGTGGAAGTGATAGGTAAGTGTGAGAATTACTATAAAGCAAAACAGTGATAGAAAAATTTTACTGACTTCAAGAAAAAGTTTGTGCTTTGTGGCCAGCAAAGCTATTAAGATACCGATCTAAAGATTTGGGTTCCTGATGAGCTGTAGGTAGCTTGCTCTCAACTATTTCTGTATAAATCCTGATGTTACTAACAAGTCCCACGTTGCCTGTTGTCCTTACCAATTCTATTTAATTGAACCTGCCTTATACATTTATTATATAGCCCTTATATTTATTACTCTCTGTAGGCTCTGTGAGTCTATTTTATGTTCTGCCCTTTCAGTTGCATAACTTCCAAGGCAGCTGTTATTTGCCAGGGAATATTTTCCAGCATGAGGGAGGAATCTGTGAATAATGATACCCTTAACATCTCCACAAACTGAGTGGTGATTTTGCCATGATGTTTTGGCTTGGTTATTAATACAGGTTGGACATATGTAGCATAGATATCACCATGTGCTCCTCCTCAGAGCATCTGCACGTATGTGCATCTTGCACAGAACTGCGTCAGAAATATTTTTTGGCTTCTCCCTGTCTGAGAAAAGGAAGCTGAACTTTCATCTACCATGTGTTTGCAACCTGCCTCATGTCCCGGGCTTCATATGCTCCTTTGTTTATGTGTGGAGCAGCTGAGTATCGACAGTGATTTGAGATTTCCCAGCAAATCCTTTTGTTTAGGGAGAAGAAAACAGAATAAATAGAAAGAAAACTTTTACACAATCTAAAATACATGTGTGGTTTCCAAAATTCTCTGGAAAGGAACAGATCAAAGATACACTGCTCACTGACACACATATAGAAAAACTCAGCTGAAACAACTTTGAAACTGTTTGTGGCACCTTGGTCTCAGCTCCTGAACAGAAATAAGAGCCAGATAGAAGTTGGATTTTATATTGTTGTTGGATTTTTTGTTTTGGTTTGGTTTTAGGCAAACCATTAGAAGCACTCTACAATATAAATTTGGAGAGGGGAAAGATAGCTTTTATTACAGTTCCCCCTACTCTTTAGTGTTGTAACATTTTGTGAGAAGTCAAAACTGTTTGGCACTCAAGGTAAATTAGTTCTCTTCTCAGGTTCGTGAAGTGACAAGAAAAATTATTCATGCACCTAATGAGGCTGTTACTGAAGACAACCTGTATTCTGATACCATTATGGTATGGGGACAGTACATAGACCATGACATTGCATTCACACCCCAGAGCACAAGTAGAACCACCTTCCTAAGTGGGATGGAGTGTCAGATGACTTGTGAAAAACAAACTCCATGTTTTCCAATAAAGGTAAGATTCCAACCTTAATTCTTCAAGAGAAATTCCAGGCTCTAAACAGGTGAGTAAAGTCAAGAAACATTAGAGCAGACCGTGATAGAAAAATAGAAACCAGAACAACTATTAAATGAAAGAGGTAGACAGTTATTTTTTTTTTTTTAGAGTTAATAAACTAAAGTTAATGTACTTAATAAAAATATCAATTTTTTTACCTAAGGTTTACGTTGCAGAGAAACCTTACTGGTCCTTCCTAATGTTATTGTTCTCATGCTTCAAGGTTTTGAGTTCCCTTTTGGAAAATACAAGGTAGTCATTTACATTTTCAGCCAGATAAAGTGAAAGGACCTTAACATTACTCATTGAAAGAAAGGCTACTTCTTTCAGTCAATGCAAACTTTCAAAGAGAGCTATCTTTTCAATGTATGTATAAAAATGATCTCCAGGGAGCTGCTGAAATGTACATACATCACATCTTTGCAAGCTTTGAGCAGATGGAAAACGTGAGTTCAAAGCTTGTTAGAGGGCTAGAAGAAACATAAATAGGTATAAATATAGGTTACTATATGTTTGATCACTTAATTTAAAAGTATAGTCTTTTTTTCACTCAAAAAAAAGAAAAAAGAAAAAGTAGCAAAGTAAAACCATGCTTTTGTTTTTCAAAGCACAGCCTGTCCAACTCAGGTTACAGGAAAGCCCTACACCCAACACAGCCCTTGGTGATGTTCAAGTCAGAGCAACATAAATTGCTTTATTTAGTGTTGGAGCTTGACTATTGTCCAACTTCTCTATGTACTGCCATGTAGGGCTTCTATCAGAATAGGAAACCTTTTTTGCCTCAGCTTACTGTAGTTGATAAATATTCCACAGTCTCCTTTTGTTTCAAGTACCTCATTCCTCTTTCATTAAACATAGAGGAAAATATTTGGCTAACTGTAAAGAGAACCAAATCGGGTTGTGTTAAAAGGTGGATCATTTTCCATATGGTGGGACAATTTAAAATAGAGGGAAGGTAAACTGAAATTAATAACTGCCTACAATTTCACCACAGGCAGATAAATCTAGTCCCCCTCACCCTGGAGATGTGGACTTTTGAAAGTTTGCAAACATGTCTTGAGAGCATTCAGAAAGACAGGCTTCTTAAAGAACCACATTCTTTCAGAGAGTGAGCAACTGAGAGCACTGAGTTACATGAATCAGCCAAAACAGCCCGAATTGCTAAGAGTATGCCAGAGTCCTGACAAAAATCTCTAATTTACTCTGTTTCAAATTTTCATCTGGGGCAAGAAATTTTTTGTTTATGTTTTTAAGTAATAGTCTTAGAAATATTCCCAATCCTAAAGTCTTACCAAGAGAGGCCAGGGTGGACATCCACTCCCTGATTGGCAGTGCTTTTTATGATGTAAAGATGGATTCATCTGAAACATATACCACAATATATTGACACCCAGTTTTAAAAACTCTGTTTGCTGTAGCTATAAAGCTGCAAAAGTCTTCAAAAGTCATTTGTGTTTATGATATATTCTTTGAAATAGCACAATTAGTATTGATTTCTAAGTGCAAAACCCCCACTTTTTTTTATTACTACATGGATTTTTTTGATTGAGATGAGACTCATATTGCTTCCCATAACTTGAATGAAATGTGGATCACAGGGCCCATAGTGGTCTAATCACTGAACCCTGACTAATTCAAGCCTCAAAATCCCATCTACTTAAAAAAAAGAGGCAATGTAAGGGATCTTTAAAAAAGACTCCAAGACTAACATTATTCATGTGGTAGAGGCATTCAGTGCAGAGGGATAAAAGGTGCGCAGGCTGTCATGGCATAGACTTGCAAGTGCATCCTTCAGAGCTCTAAACAAGATACAGACTTTGGATTTCTGTCTTGGAGCTGTGACGAGATTCAGAGAGGGTGTTTCAAGGATGCTTTTGAAGGTGAGCTATGTGAGCATTTACTAAATCTATCACTGAGTATTTCACGTGTTGCTAAATCTACCACTGGATGCTGCTCCTACTCACCAGGGCAGCCCAGCAGGAGGATGGCTCAAGGCTACCTTCGATGCAGCCATGATTGGTCATGGCGGGGGACATACAAAGAAATTCAGTCACAACTTTGTAGGTATATGATAAGTTTCCCCACTTGTGGCCCCTGTACATGGTTACAGTCCCATGAATTTTTCAGCTCCATTTTGTTATTAACCTGTTATTCACAGCTTTGATGGACAGACAAGAAGATGGTTGTTCTTTGCTTTTATTATATATGTTCAGTATTTTCTGAATGTTATTTCTCAAAGACAGAGAATAGATTCTGTATTAAAAAAAAAAAAAGAAAAAAAACTAAAAAGAAAGGGCTGTTGCAGTAAATATTGTGATCAGAAGAACTAATTTTTGAACACTGAAACAAAATGCTATTACCCTCTAGAACTAATCTTCTTTCAGAATTATTAACTAAATAAATTTCCACATATTAAATATTTGGAAAACTGCCACAGTTAGAGTCATACGTTCATTTTGTATATGAAGAAACTGTGTCTGGTTTCCAAAGGCAGTGAAATCAATAGCATATTATACAACTGTGTAGACATAGAGGCTACAGTTTGCACTCTTACTGTTCCTACAAAATTGGCACACAAGGGAGAATCAACCCACAGAAAAGGACAACTCTGCCTGCAGCTGTACATCCTCTTGAGGGGTTTCAGCAGGGAGAGGAGGCTCCTGACTGCACAGGTTAGGGAATCTGCCTAGAAAATACTCAGAGTCAGTGCAATTCAAGGAAGGATCGAAAGCTGCAATAGTGCATCAATATTAGTAACAAGTGTAGGTAAATGATTCATAGGTTACCAAGAAACATTGTGGTTTTCTGTTTGAGGAGTTTTTATAATAAATGCTATAGAATTTCTCTCAGCAATTCTCACATAGAGCCTGTAGTTTCTGGTAGAGCCTGAACATTCCTTTTTCTGTATATTTATGGGTTCTTCAGTTGGGGAAAAACAAACAAACAAACAAACAAACCCCCACTAGCTTTAGTTTACACTTCTTTTCTAATAGCCTGACATGCAGAACAGGGTTGTGGAGATAACTTGTCATTCCTCATACTATTATTTCAGGTTAGGGCTGAGACATAAAGAAGCATTAGAAAGATTTTCATAAGAGAGCTACTGACTTTATTCAGTATTAAGTACATTGCTGCCAATAAGTTAGACACAACACATACATTTAGTGTGATGCAATCCAAAAAAGATTTCAGTTACCTGAGATACAAAAAGGTGGAAAAGAAAGAGTCACAGAAAAGTGAAGAAGTTATTTGAAAAAGGTGGCACATGACATGACAGGTTACTGTCTCAGCTACAAATAGATCAGTCATCTGCACTCAACAAGCAGCAAAGTGTGTCCCTGCCTCTTTCTTCCATTTCAGAAGCAGCAACTCCCTGTTAGATGGGATCATGGATTCTTCTCCAAGTTGCATGTCCATAAATATGGATTAATATTTTCCTTTTTTTCTAACTTTCAGAGACCATCAGCTAGGTTTTCTTTTAAATCCACCGCAAAAATCCCTTTACAATGTAATTTTCCACAGAATAAATTCACAATAAGAAAGATTTTTCTTTAACTGTAATAACAGTTTAGAGATTATGGTATACTTAAACAATTACTGCCTTTCATTTTCCTACACATAGAAGAACTTCACCATAACCAGGTTTGACTATGCATATATAATAACCATTTAAATCAACATGCATCTATACAGGAAAACTACTGTGGCCAATCAGGGTTTTGTTGCTAATTTTTTTTCCTTCTAGAACTATGCAACACAAACAAAAAAGAATCATATGAATTTTAGTCATTAGTTTTGAAAAAGAAGTTATTCAGTACCCATTTCAGCAGAAAAGGGTCTCTTATTTTCACTCAGATAATTTTCAATATCTTTGAACAGTAATGTAAGGAACCTCTAATTTACACATTCAGCTACTCACTGCGAACTACTTATCCTATGAAAAGTGAAAGGACAGCATTATGCAGCTCTGCCAGTCCCTTAATGTTCATTACTGCTGTTTTTTCTCCACTGGGGACCAGAACAGATTGAATTGAAATGGCAGAGGCAGTTAACTAAAGATTATTCAGCATGAACTTCATTCAGTGTTGATACATTTTGCTGTGAGCCTTGATGTTTAATAGCATAAAGGCGTCTCCTACATTCCTTTCTCAGTGATACCTGAATTCGTCCTGAATGTCTCCTGATAACTAGAAGCAGGAGACACTCAAACACATACAGGGTGTGACTGTCAAGTTCAGATATTTGTATTATGAGTTGCTGGCTTACATTACCAGCTGAAAGGAAAAAGAAGACATACTAATAGCAAAAGATGTACTAATAAATGCCAAATAGAAAACACAAGACAGGGAAGTTATTGATTTCAAAAACGAGTGAAAGAAAATTACTTATTTTCTTCAAACATAACTTACCTTGATTTGTTAAAATCTAGGCAATGGAGAAATAATGGTAGAATTTCTTTACCAATAAAAATTGAAAACAAAATTCAACCATTTCTTAATGTAAATGATTTGTTGGTATCAATCCCTATGGTCATGAGCTCTCAGTAGCAAGAAAATTTTATTTGGTATAATAAACGAGGTAATATTATTATAAAAAGTTATAAAAAGTTAATTAATTTCATTCCAAAGTTGCTGTGTTACTGTTAACCCCAATTTAATGACTATTCTATCTTTGCAGACTGATCTCTGCAAAGATGATTAGAAAAATGAAGAAGAAATTACATCACATATGCAGCATTCACTGTCTTCTGACAAAGAGTTCTGAAAAATGAAAAGCAAGCAGATAGAATACAAATTAGGGTTAGCTCAGGTGTCTGTGCAAAACATTTATTTTCTCTTAGTCAGATTTTTGAACCTTGCTATTTGACCTCAGTGTCTCAACTGGGATCAAACCAATGAAGGACTGGGCAATCTTTCATTTAGCCAAGTCTATGTGCAGCCTTTGCTTTTTATAAAGATGGTCAGAATTCAATACTTGTAAGACAACTGTTGCAGCAAAATAAAATGACAGAAGACTTGTGGGGGACAGGCAGAAGGCAGAATGAATATTTGCATCTGTCCTCTTTAGTTAGGAGACTGGATTAGAATTCAGTATTTAACCAAAACTTTTACGGTGTGCTGCTGCAGACACTAAAGCTCCTAATTATGTTTTTATGCATACAGGTCAACCTGCTGTTTCAGTTGCTCTTCAGTAGATCAGAATTTGACCAAATGTTCACATCTTCACTCTGATACATTTTGTGATGAATTTTGATAGTAAAGCCAGACTGATTTAGATGTAGATGTATTACATCAATAGCTTATGATACAGTAAAAGTTTTGGGGTTTGTCTCTGCTTAAAAAAGATTCACCTTTTTCCTTAAATCTAAAGAAAAACAATCTATACAGATTTAGAATATGTCACTACAGTAGATGAGGTCTGAACAATGAAAAACTGAGAGAGTGAAGGTAAATATTTAGATGAGACTCAATTCAGCATCCACAGCTGTTCTCCTCACCTCAGAAAATACCCTTATTTTGTATGCAGGTAACCACCAGTGATACATTATCTACAGGGATGGATTGCCTGCCCTTCTACCGCTCATCTCCTGCATGCGGCACTGGTGATCATGCTATTCTCTTTGGAAATATATCAGTGCTAAATACAAGACAACAGATCAATGGCTTAACTTCTTTCCTTGATGCCTCTACAGTCTACGGCAGTACCCCTGCTGTTGAAAACAAACTGCGGAATTTAACAAGCGAAGAAGGCCTTCTTAGAGTAAACTTAAAGTATTATGATAACCATCGGGAATACCTGCCTTTTACAGACCAGATCCCATCCCCTTGTGCACAAGACCCAAATGCAAGTGGAGGTGAGAGGCTGGAGTGTTTTCTGGCCGGGGACAGCCGGTCCAGCGAGGTCACGTCGCTGGCTGCCATGCACACGCTGTGGCTGAGGGAGCACAACCGCCTGGCCCGAGCCCTCAAACGCATCAATGGCCACTGGAGTGCCGAGACCGTCTACCAGGAGACTCGCAAAATTGTTGGTGCTCTGCATCAGGTTGGCTGCTCGTTTGCTTATCTACACATTGCAGTGAATTTCTCAGAACAGAGCTCACAAAGCTTCAAATATTCTTCTGTGAGGGGCTTTTGAGATCACATTGCCTTTTCTTTCCCACCTATTTCCATGGTTCAAATATGGCATGTTTAAAGTTCATTTTGCTTTCTACTTTCCTAAATGAAATGTCCCGGTGCTTAGTTTGTCTAGACACCTCAGTGCTCTGATTTTCATGGCAGTTTTTACTCAGATACATATTTATGCAGGCTTCTCCAATGTCTGTTTTGTCTAGAAAAGAGGGTTTTCTTCAGATTTTTTTTTTTTGGTAAAGGAAATGATTTACAAGTAATTTCTCTGTATTTATATAAGGTTCAAAATAGTTACTTTCTCACAGGTATTACATGAAGAATAAATCCCCTGTGTAAAAATGCCTATGAAGTTCTCAATGAAGTAGTAATGCACAAATTTCCGGGGCTACTGTTGACAGGAGATAGCAGGAGAAATAAGTATGGAAAAATACAGAAGAATCCATAAGGATGTTTATATTAGACAGGATTTCTGACTCTTACAATTTTTTTTTTCATTATGAAAGGAGATTTTTTTGAAGATAAATTGGGGAAGGATGCAATAAAACTTTTCTTTTCTGATAAAACACTTTTCCTTTCTTCTGTCACAATTTTTAGATAGTAGAATAGAATATGAAGCATGTTTCCTTTAAGAAACCACCTGCGTTAGAAAGACTTTCTGTCTTTTGTTACTTGCACTCAAAGCCATATAGCTTCAGAGAAGTAACATACTTCACTGAATTGTATTTAGTCAGTTCTTTTGAAATGTTTGGCTTTTTGTTTGCTTTAACCAAGTCAGCTCCTCTGCCATAAATATGCCATTTTCATTAAAAAAATGGCATTGACAAGTCAGAATAGTTGTTAATGCTTGTTAGAAGAAAAGTACAAGTCCAAAAGCAGGCCTCTGTGCATTGACACCCCTCTGGTTTACATCCACAAACATTACAGCCTGAAAAACTGCTTTGTGCAAGGCAATGCACTGCATGGATCAGCACTGCTGATTATCTCTGCTGGTATCACTGACTAATGAGATTTGCCTATGGCTCATTAGAAATGTGTTTGCATTATATCTAGTTATATCTCTAGGTTTAGAGACATTCATTCAGGAAAGATAATTGGAGTATCTCTGTTAGTGTGGTATGTTAACTGGCACACTAATGAAAGCTCTGGTTGAATTTACCTTGAGATTTCCACTATTAAGTTTTGTTTCAGTTGCTAGACATTTCTAAAATTCTCTTTTTTTGAAGGAATACTTTCAAGTATAAGTCCTGCCTGTGGGTGTGTAATTATAGAGAATTGAACAAAAAGTCTTTTCTTTTTTCTAGAATAAAGATTAAAAAAACCTCTCTTTAGATCCTACTTCTCTTCCTGGATCATTTTTTGGCACTATAAATATCTCTAGTGACAATTATTTCATAATAGAAACTTGATGAAGTTACCAAACATAACAATTGTCCATTGATATCCTGCACAAAACAGATTTTTTTGGCTGCATTATACAGTTTCACTGATAAGGAGTTGTAACTGTCCTTTCTATTTCATGGGAATTACACATGCTTAACTTTATAAAGTATTAACACTGCAGTATACAGTGGTAAACATACATATTCTGATTTAGCTCATGTTTTGTGCAAAAATACTTTTTCATTGTCATTTAATATCTGAAGAAAAAATGTTCAGTTACGCAACTGCTAGTCTTGACATTACTATCCTCATACATATGTAGCTTGCACACACCTATGCTGTTCTTTCTGGAGACAGTTTCCCCTGAAGTGCCATCTGGATTATGCAAGATGGATGATTTTGCAGTAGTCGGATGGAGCAGAACTTTTACAGACCAATCTGAACCTGATTTTCTTTGATTTATTACAGTACCGGAGAACCATCTCTAAATGAATGCAGTTGCTCCCACTTGATCCCAATTTTATGCCTTTAGTTTTCATTGTACTTATAGGTGTTTATTTCACTTCCTTCTACATCTGCTTGTGTTCCCTGAGCATCTTGTATGTTCCAAGTCTGGGTTGAAAGTGGGTGACTTCTGAGACTTACATACATTAACTACTTGGATGAAACTTGTTTATGAAATATGAAATTATAAAGAAAAAATAGATAAATAATATGTATTATAAAACAGTATGTCTTGAATAATGTCAGAACATGTGTTTATAAAGTGTATAGTTTAGACTACTAACAGAACTATTGCAATTCTTTTATTAAAAATTGAACTCCTGTAAAATCACCTTTTACCCAAAAGTTTAAGACTTCAACATCATCATCATCATCTGTAAATCTTTAGTATTTTCAGTGCAAACTGCAAACTAACCATGCATAGCACTTTAAAGAATTAAACATCATTGTAGAAATAATAGAGAACTATCAAATATAGCAATCTTTTCCAAGTGCAGAAGCTTCATTAATTGGCACTACACTATCTTGGTGAGATAATATTCCTCTGCAGTTACAGCTGGCCAATGGCAATGACAAGATGCACTTTTAACCTTACTTTTCCTTATGGTAGTTCACATATTTTTATATTCTCTCTTCCAGCCTTTTTTCTTCTCCTGTTCCAACCACTGTGCCCCATTCACACCTACTTTGGAATGTACCTGTAAAGGTTTTTGCAAGGAAAGTCTCCTGAACTCAATTGAAAGTGATAAGAATTTCTAGATCTTTTGCATCTAATTGATAATAGTGTTTAACACAAACAAAAACTTTTCAAAAATAAAGTGAAATTATGTAACTTATTTCCAAATATATAACATGTGGCTGACTTCTGCTGAAGGTGGCTCAGCCTGGAATAAAATGCAGCCAGGATACTCAGTGAGTTCATAAGGCTTGGAAACCCCTGTAGTAATTCTGCCTTCTGAATGAGAAGAGTGTTGCCTTTAACAGTTACATCTTATCTGACTTGCAGTATTCTAGTGTTTACAGGTCAGGATTCAGTTACTTTTTCTGTAAACAGTGCACATGGGATTCATGATATGATGCATAATCTATACAAAGCCTTTTCTGACACTCAGATGCTGTTTCTATCTGGATACTTACCAAATGATTGACTGAATTGCTAAGAAATTAGTTTTTTCTTTTCTCTGATATGACTAAATGAATAACATTTAAATGATCTTAATTTTTCAGTTAATATATGGGTATATAGATTTAAAGGATCATAAAAAACCACCAAGCATATGAACCTCTGTTTAAAACAGAGTACTCATTTATCATAATATTCCACTAATTTGTACTGTTAGAACAAAGACTGCTATGAGATAGTAGAAGTATTGATGTTATTGGTTAAAATTGTTTTCTTCATGAGGCTTCTGTAGAGCTTGGATTTGATGCTATGAGGTGATGAATGTAGCCTAAAAGGAGCTTGGATTACCACTTATCTCATAAATGCCACAAGAAGTTGAGACCACTCGGTACCTTGCAGGTTCAGATTCAGAATATCCATATACATTCCTTATGCTGCGGCAAACACCCAAAAGTTAACTTTTTGTTAACAAATATACTCAAAGTAAGCCACAAATGATGGAGCCATTCACTATACTAGTTTGTGATTTCTTTTCCGTGTAGTCACTTTCTGTCTCATTTTGCAACGAGCACATTCCTTTGTTTCCACTGGAGACTCTCATTTATTGAAGGAATACTCTACTGAAAGAAAGTACTGTGCTTATTTATTAAAGTAAATAAAGCTTTTATATAATTCTTTGAGAGAAGAGACTGCATGCAAAAGAATTTTAACAAAAATAATTTTGATACTTGTCAGCTGTTTACATCTTCTTTCAAATTTACATATTTGTCAATTGTGAGAACCTATAGTGAGCCTCTCTTTGACTTCACACAGACAACAGAGACTACACAAATGCTAGGTGCTATTTCAGATGTGGTTCTTTGGCAGATTCCAGTAGCAGTATCGTATTCTTCTGTATTAGTAACAATTTAGCCTGTCTTGTCTAAAACTCATCTGTACTTGATGGAGCCTCTTTTAGCCTTTGGAAATTTCCATCGAATAGATGCCTCCCCTAATGCAGGGTAGGCAGGCATAAGACCCCTTTTTACCCTTAGCCTTTTAATTTTCGTGTCTTGAAATGGCAACCTCTCTTTCCCCATCAAGGAAATTAGAAATGAAGATGTTGCCTCTGGAGCAAATGCAAAATCTGAGTTGCCCTTTCCTTCAGGGAGTCTGGCCTTCAAGAAGCTTAACTTGGGATTTCATTTAAAATAAACCAAAAAATTATTCATACCAGGATTTTTGTATCCATGACTCCTCTGTAAGGTCCTTAATTTTAAAAACTATACATCTAAAATTAGAACTGCTGTCATGCAAAACTTTGGTGAATAAAGCAAAATATTAGCTTTTCAAATAACAGTGTCAGTATTAATTTCTTGCAATAATTTTATTTTTTTCATATGCCGCATGAAAGAAGACGAAAAAGGGATTCTTACATATCGTCTTTTATATGTTTTGTTCACTGCATGACCTAAACTGAAAACCTAAACCTCTGCTTTCTGAGAAAAATGATCAGATTGTGGAAAGGTTTGCTTGTCTGTGCTCTGTGCCTAAAATAAAGATCCAAGTTTTTTATAAGGTCATTTTATGCTGGCTAGTTTTTCAGTATGCACTATATCAAGTTCAAAATACATTTGTCTGTATATTTATTGCATATTATGTTGAATCTATGAGGTGTTTTATTGAGTTCATTATGGTTCATATTTATCTCATATTGCTTTATTGAGTTCAGCATAATCTTTAACCTATATTGCATTTTCATTTTATTTGGTACAATAGAACATTTTCCCCTCTTTTCCTTTGTCATGATTACTCCTATGCTTTTTCATGCCACTATAATACTATTACATTATAAAAGCATTTGACAGAAGGTGTTTATAAGTCTTTTCATTTTTGAAGTGTATTTTTTAGAGGTCTATAAATTGGCCTAAAATGTCTACAAGGAGATTTTGGGCACCAGTACTTTAAAGCCTCATCATTTCAAATAATAATAAAAAGAGGATTTGTGGCACATATATATGTCTGAAAATAGTATCTGTTCACATTAGAAGTGTTCTTGAAAGACATTATAGTGCTTTTTGCTTTCATTGCCATTTTTAAGGCCATTATCACTCACATTTTTAATCTCATCACACCTCCTGTGAGCTGGATTAGCCCCATGGTTGGTAAATGAGAGGGACTGGTAATCTCTGCTCAGGAGGCTTTGGTCTAGCATCTATGGTAAGACCTAACAGTGCCTGACTGTTACACTGTTCTGAGGTGTACCACGGATTCTCTCAGATCATTTGTCCCCTTACTGCAAAAATAAAACTGACATTGCTTTCCAGGAAATACTGCTCTTGCTTATGCCAAATGCTTGGGCATAGATGAGTGAAGAAAAAAACGTTTAGCACCTGGGATTCATTACTATTCATCTATAGAAAGTCTGAAATATGTTTCTTTTTCTTTTCTTTCAGATTATTACTTTAAGAGATTACATTCCCAAAATCATTGGTCCAGATGCTTTTAATCTGTATATTGGCCTTTATACAGGTTATGATCCCACAATGAATCCTACGGTTTCTAATGTGTTTTCAACAGCTGCTTTTCGTTTTGGTCATGCAACAATCCAACCAATAGTAAGGCGATTGAATGCACAATATTTAGATGATCCTACACTCCCAAATCTTCATTTGCATGAAGTTTTCTTTAGTCCTTGGAGGCTCATTAAAGAAGGTATGGTCTCATTTCAACTATTTCTGTTGTTTTTTGGTCTTTTTCTCCCCAGAATATTGTAAATATTTTCAAAGTTATTTATCCTGAATTAGGAATGGGAGCATTTGTTTAATTAAATCATTTAAGTTGTTGAATGGATTCCAGAGCACTAAAAAGAGCTTGAATTATTATTCCCAATTAAATAGTTGGCTGAATCAGAAAAACATTGCTCTCCAGATTAAAACAGTGTGTAGATTGGCAATAGAAGGATGAATGATGATGAAGATGTTTCTGGGATATTTTGTGTATGAATTTATTAACAGGTTGCACGTTCTTTTATACCTGGAGAAGATAGAGCTTTTTCATGCCACCATTACTTCTACTTTAAACCAAAGGAGATTTTTGCATGTGTTTGAATGTAAAAGGCTGTGTGGACAATGTTTTAAAACACAGAAACATGTATGTATTCATATTTGTTATGCAAGTTATAATGTTTTATATATATGCTATAATGCCATCATTTTAATCTTTAAAGGAGGCTTGGATCCTTTAATAAGGGGTCTTCTAGCACATCCAGCAAAACTACAGGTACAAGATCAACTGCTGAATGAGGAGTTAACAGAAAAACTGTTTGTGTTGTCCAATAATGGTTCACTTGATTTGTCGTCATTGAATTTACAACGTGGCCGTGATCATGGACTCCCAGGTCTATTGATTTTTCTTGATTTTTTTCTTCCAACTGGTAACTGAAGTATAACTGCTTATATTTGGGGTGTAATCATCAGCTTTTAAATAATAGTTTAGGTAATCAGAAAATCCCCCTAAGAGTCTTTTAATATGTACATTGCTAAAAATGTACATTCTTAACTTTGGTGGAAAGTATTTGACAGCTTTTGAGATTAAAATAATCTGGTAAATGTGGAATCTAAAAGAGCAGTACTAGTGAGCAGATCTAGGTGTGCTCAGTGTAGGTACCCCAGGCTTGTTTCTGCTGGTACCAGCTCCAAGAAGTAGGGGTTTCTGCCTGAAGCAGCCACTTCCCATCAGCAGGCTGTCCCTTGCCTAAGGGATAAGTCAATTTAGGCACAGCTTCACTGGCTCCACCTACCACAGAAGGCACTGACAGGTGTCTCCAGGAGTGGTGAGATGGCTTAGTTAGGTACACTCCACATTTTAAGAAACATTACATGTTTGTCACTGCTTTTTTGCACTAGGTGTTCTACTCCAGTCAGCCCAGGGTAAGATTGAACTAACAGTCAAGGAGTCAATAGTCCATCAGGCCATGGATATACATGCTTAGAGGAAGACTGTGGGAACTTCGTTCAGATCCTGCCATAATTTCTCTGATCAATTTAACCAATAATAGTAGATCTTTTTTATACATAACTGTCTATGACTATGATCAAGGTTGTAAAATCCAGTGCTTATAAATTTAATAATTTTATTTATCATGCCTAACAGAAAAATCTAATCTTCCTTTAAACATCATATTTGCAGGTTATAATGAATGGCGAGAATTCTGTGGTTTACCAAAACTGGAAACTCACACTGACCTGAATACAGTAATAACCAATGACAATGTCACAGCAAAAATCATGGAACTGTACCATAATCCTAACAATATTGATGTTTGGCTTGGTGGCCTTGTGGAAGACTTTCTTCCAGGTGCTAGGACTGGTCCCCTGTTCGCATGTATAATTGGAAAGCAAATGAAAGCACTAAGGGATGGTGACCGGTGAGTTTATTACACAGTCAAATCATGTTTAGAAACCCAGTAGCAATGGAGATTTTACAGCCACTTAAATATGCTTCAAACAAGTCATTCTCTGCCCTTTGCACATTTTTGTCTTAGCTCCTTCAGTTTTGTTAGGTGAACTTTTGATTATTCTTCTTTGGTTTGTACATAGCCTCAATTCCAGATGACATGGAGTTTTTTTCTATGGTACTGCGGTGTCCAGCTGTGCACTCCTGCTGAAAATGCAAGGTGCCACCAGAAGGTTATTGTGGAAGGGGCCATTAACTTCTGCATGGATGGATGTAGTACTGTGCAGGCTTTATTCCTCCTGAGAGCTGTCCTGGGCTCAGGAGCTAGAAGAACCTGAATATTTTTCTTTGGCAACTGCAGCAAAGTCAGTAGGGATAGAAAAAGCTATAATTCAGGCTTCATAGAGGGGATAATAAAAACTCCTCGTACTTGGCCTTATGTAAATTGGGACTGGAGAGTGTTCCCAGAGTTGCCTCACTGGACACAGCACAGGATGTCACTTCAACCAACCTTGCACAAGTGCCACCAGGCTCTTGTGTCAGTACAACCCTTCATACCAGAAAAGCAGGAAGAATGCAGCTTCAGGTCACAACAGGGTACAAGAAGCTTTATATCTTGCTTCTGCTCATGAAGCAATTATAAAACCACCCTTTTTTTATTTCTGTCCTGTACTTGTGGCAGTAATTTTGGATCTCATGAGACAACTAAATTAAAAATGCTCACATCAGGCTAGCCAGGGGTGTTTTAAGTGCATCTGGTCCACACAATGACCTTTAAACTCCTGTTGTCGGTCACTGTTATGGAAAGAAACCATTATGGAAATAATCATCCAAGGCAGAATTTAAATCTGAACTTTAAAAAATGTTAACTAATTAGCTCACAAGAAAAAGAAAAAGCAATGCTAATCATAAAAGTAGTATTTTATTTGCACAAAATGTATAAACAACGTACTACTCAGCTGTGTTCAAAACATGGTTGAAAGTCCTCTGAATTGTACAGGCATTCTTGACCCTATCTGGGAAGGTGTATCTATAGAGGTCTTTTCAGCCTCCTTTCTATTATTCCATACCTTACACTGTTACTTAACATTCAGTGTCTTATAATGCTATCAGCATTAAATAAACATAAACATAATTTAATAGATTAACTCCAAATTGAGAAAAAGAGAGTAATAATCAAAGAATTCCCTGGGTTTCTATCACAAAGTTTGTGGCAGCTAACCTAAATGTGAAATGGTATTCTGTCATTAGTTACAAAGCAACCACCTAAGAGAAGTTAGAAGTATGTAACAACATGTTATAGTTGTCACATAACAAGAATGGAAAAGTCTAATGCTCATTGCAGTGTCTGGTCAGGTAGTGTGTTGGGTGTTACCTGTAATTGCACCAAGGACACTACATACACTAGATACTCTAACTGAAAGGTCTGTATGTAGGGATTTAAAAATAACTTCTAATGAACTCTAAGTTCAAAAATCAGGACTACCTGGAATTGTCAACTGACTGAACTCTGAATTCTGATGGCCCTAAAACCTTTTTGTCAGTAATCTGACAAAACATAAACAGTTTTCTTCTTCCTATCTTCTAAACTCAGGCACTGTCTTAACCACATCAACTGAAATAAAATGTTTCTGATCCATCAGCCTGCTTCTGCCTCTTCTTCCTCTGAATACTTTTGCAGTCTCAGGATTTGAAATATTTGGGCAAAAATTCTGAGGTTTTGTCATTCTTTGCGTAGAGATTTGGTCACCTGATAAAGATTGAATGAAGTAAACCAAAATGTTTGTTAAAGTAAACACCTATCTGTTGGGTAGATCAAAAAAAATCACTTTTCATTTAGGCTTGTAGATAAAACTGAATTTTGTGATAAAGGTAGAATAGGTCTTAATGTATGTGAAAGGGGACCTGACAGGTGTAGGAGAACTGAGTGGACAGAAGACTTTGACGGCTTTGGTTATGGGAAAGGGCCTCAGAATCATCAGTGAGGTTTCAGGATGTTCTGAGAAGTTTAGGAACAGCATGCAGGTGAGGCGTAGGAGGAAGGCTCCTTTCTTTTTTTCTCCTTCGAGCCCCTCCATCTCCTGCATTTCTTGTCACAGTGCTGCTGAGGTGTGGGACATTCTCTCTACCCCTGGTTCTATACATTACCTCCTCCTTCAACGTAGGCAAATTAGGATGGGTTTTTTAACAAATCAGCCTTCTGAAGGTAACTATTGGCCTACAAATAATGCCAGTTTTCCAAAGTTTCACAAGCACTTACCTTATTTAACAGGTATGCTCCTGTTGGCAGCAGGATCTGATTTGTCCTGAAAAGCCACCCTAGTACACACTGGCAATCCTCACCCTCCCCAGAACACAAACACTACTATCAGACCTCCCATTTGTATGATACCTTTACAAGCAGCTCATAAAAATCTTCAAATGCTGCATACATGCCAGGTTTACATACAGTCCACAGTCAATATTGCTGTTCCCTTCTAATCAGACAAATGTGAAAACAAACTCACAGACTTTCTAGAAACCTCAGCCGTGTGTCCCCTGTATTATGAATCATCAGTCCTGTGTTAAACCTGAGGTCAGTTTGTACAGTGTGGTCACTTCCATACTCTACTGCTGACTAGCCTCAGGCATGTTACCATCAATCCTGTCTTGCATTTGGGTAAATCCCAACTGGCCTGGCCTGAGTCTCATAAGGACTCAAACTACATAAGTAGTGTAGCAGTGCTTACCACTGTTTAATGTGCTAATAGAGATGTTCTATCAAACTCTCCAGAAGTATTTTTGCCATTAATGACGTCTTTATATATAAAATGTTTGTCTTGCCATTTCTCCCCAGTTTTTTCTTTCCTTTTACCTTTAAATGTATATGTATATGCATACATATATAATTTATATAATGTCACCATTTAATAGATATACCTTTGTAGCACCACAATCCTGATCTGACAAAAATAAGCAGGTCTTTTCTGTTCCATACTTTTTGTATGATCAAAAACATACTTACTGATCAAAAACATAATTGTATTTTTCTAGCATAATTAATCTTCATATCTACAGGTTTCTTAGCAAATTAAGTACTCCTAATTAGCCAGAGAAGCATTCAACAATACCTGCTTTCCCAGCAGCAATTCAGCAAGGGCAAGCAGAATTAAAAAGCTTTGATATGGGGAAATCTATTATGGTTACTCCTCCAATTTTGTAATTTATGTTTTACACAATTTATGAGGGAACAGCACATATTTGTGTGCTCAGAACTGTGATCCAGTTCAATTAAATGTGTCACAAGTTTTTCTCTGAGGATTGTGACTTCTTTTGTGGACCTGTCTGATCAATGAAAAGCAATTCTGCTGGCTTTAACACATGACTTGAGTTGACCTATACACCAGAGTCACACTAGCCTTTTTATGACTGGTTCTGTATGGTCATGGTGTTTGCTCTTATTGTTGTTATATTTCACCTATTTTTGCTGTAATTCTTATTTTTAGTCTTTTATATAAGGTACTATGAAAGTAAGAATAACCAGCTCTTTGAATTTGATCTTTTGAAAAAAGGTTTCTATCAATCTTTCCAGATTTTGGTGGGAAAATGATAATGTTTTCACAGAAGCTCAAAAGCATGAACTCAGAAAACATTCACTGTCCCGCGTGATTTGCGACAACACAGGAATTTCTGAAGTGCCAGGAGATGCCTTTCAACTTGGAAAGTTTCCTCAAGATTTTAAGCATTGTAGCAATATACCTGGGANGGAGGGGAGGGAGCAGTTGAAGAACTGGCCTTGCTTGTGGCAGATCTTGAATTACTGGTCTGAATCAGACCTTTAATATTTCTATCACCTAGAAGTAGGATCATAGAATCACATAACATTCTGGCTTGGGAGAGGTCTTTCCAAGACATCTAGTCCAACCCACCTGCAATGACCAGGGACATATTCAATTAAATCAGATTGCTTAGAGCCTTGTGCAGTCTGAATCCAAATGTTTCCAGGAATGGGGCATCCACCTCTCTGGGCAACTAGCGCCACTGTTTTGGTACTCTTGTAAAAAAACTTGTTCCATATATTTAATCTAAATCAACCTTCTTTTAGCTTAAAAACATTAACTCGTGTCCTATTGCAATAGGTCCTGGAAAAAAGTTTGTTCCAATCATTCTTAAAAGACTTGTTTAAATTGACAAGCTGCAATAAGGTCTCCCTGGAGCCTTTTTTTCTCCAGGCTACAACAATGACAACAACAACAGCCCCAACTCTCTCAGCCTCTCTCTTCAAAGAAAAGGAGCTCCAGCCCTCTAGTTATCTGTGTTGCCCTACTCTGGACTTGATGCAACGGGTGCATGTCCTTCTTATGTTGTAATGCTAGTTTTATGAGGATTATAAATCAAGCCTGTTGTATTCCATCTGAATAGGTTTCCAAAAATTAACAATTTAAGTCTTGATCACCTTAAAACCTGTGAAAAAAATTCACTGAAGATAATGTTTATAGCAGTAATGGAGAATACCATCCATTTGCAAGTGTGAGATGGTAATTTTTTAAAAGCCCATAATACAGATTTCTATTTGTAGATGAACTATGTGGAACACCAAAGAGTGTGGAAAATGGTGATTTTGTATACTGTTCAGAATCTGGAAAATCTACAGTGACTTATACATGTCAATATGGATTTCAGTTACAAGGAGAAGAGCAATTAACCTGCACAAGCAAAGGATGGAACTTTGAGGCTCCAGTTTGTATAGGTAATTTTTGTTGTTATTATTATTACTATTATTATTAATATGAATATTACCAATAATATCAGTATTTATTGCTGCATTTCCTAACAACTAAAGTTCACCATAGCTCATCAGATGTGAATTGAATCCTATATTTTCTTGCAGTTAGCATCCTGGAATTATAGGTGTAATAACACAAAAATGTAAAACTCCTTTCTCGAGAACTGCTATCTCAATCTCTACCCATCCTGGTTCAGCAATCAAGGTGATGGTAGGAAAATGGCACTAAAAATTGCCCAATTAAGCAAAAATCAAGTCTATTAACAGCCTTTGGGGTGGGGGGGATGGGAAGGAGAAAAGGGGGGAAAAAGTCAGCAAATCAGAATTATACATTGCTTCCTCCTACATTCAACATAGCAGCATGACAGAGAGTTGTCATTTATCTGGCATTGTTTCAACAGATGATCTAAATAAAAGTTGAATTCTGCACCAATAGTTCATGTGCCATCCTAATAATTTTAGTAAAAGTGAACAAAAACATTCTGTGAAATGAATAAGTGAAATTAGGGAAAGTAATAATCACTCTAGGTACAACCTCCCTCTCCCAGATAGCTGTGAAAAGATTTGCCAGAAGTTAAGTACTTCTGCTGGTACAAAAGTAGAGCAGGTATAAAATAGTAAAAAGATATATTTCTGACACATTTTCACAGGAATCCTTTTCAGTTATTTTAATAACTATTTCATCTTCTGTTTTCTTTTTGACTTTTATTATTTAGTAGAATAGGTTAGAAAGAGAATGAGGCAAATATTTCAAGACTTGCACTCTTCATGCTATGAAGAATGAATTCTCCCTGTTCACATTTCAAATGTGTGTGTTTATAATGGAGGTGTGTGCACATATACATATACTCATATATACATGTATATATTTATATGTGTGTGTGTGTATATATTCACTCTCCTCTGCTTTATAAGAACATAAGACAAAACTGAACCAAAAAAGGCCATATTTCAGAATATATAATGGATGGTGGTAAATTAATTTGAGTGCAAGTGCTGCAGCTTATCCACAATAAAGTCTGCTTATCAGTATTTCTGTGAAAGCAGAATAGAAAGCTCTTAATTCTAATTGTATACCTGGTATGGAAAAAGTCAAATGAAATTTGCAGCTCTTTCCTTTATCTGCATCCTATTTATCCACTATTCCTCCCACATAAATACCATATAAAGCTGTTAAATGAACTATAACAAAACTTTTTCAGTAGATTAATGTTCTGGCAGCAAATCGAATAAATAAGTTAAATGAGTGAATCACTCCTTGTCCTAGTTTCTTTTAATATGTTCAGTAATGTAAACTACAGACTGTATATCTACTATAGGAATACAAGCTGCTGCATATATTAAAAATGCAATGCCTTTATTAAAGGAAAACCATCAAAACCCACTTATGCAGATGCTACTTGAGTTTTACAGTAGAAAGCACTTTGTTCCACGTGTGTCTGTGCAATATGTTCCCATTCTTTTAAATATTCAACAAATTTGGGATAAATCAAGCAATATAATGAGGAGGATAGAGCTTAGCATTTCTGCAGATGGTTTCAAAATTATATGCTGCTCTGGAAAAGACAGAGTGGCTTGCTGGCAAAAGCATAGGATTCTGAGAGCTGTTAATTCCTGCTTCCTAACTTGGGCTTTGATGATATAATTTCTATTGATTCCGGAAGGCATTTAGTGCTAGAATGTGCTACCTTCCATTATTTTAAATGACGTCATAAATAACCCTTTACTTTGGTTTAGTAAAATACTGCTGAGTAGCAAGGTAGGCTAGTCAGATGTGACATGCACTATTTAGTGACAAAGAAGAGTTAGCTAGTTAGCCAATACCATGACTATGGATCTACAGAAGTTGAAGCAGCAGATTTGAATTATAATGCAGGCAAAGGTGCAGGTTTTCTTTCCAGGATAAAGATTAAGCCAGTGAACATTAACTCAAAATGTAGTTTTGAAGGGAATAATACTCAGAAATCTTCATCCTGAACAGCAGATTCTTTTCCTTCTTCGAAGAAGTGTTATGAAAGTTATTTTTTCTAAAGGATTGTGAAGTTTTAGATTTTTCCTGCATGCCAGTCCTTTGACAGTCTTAGTTGATAACTATCTTTGGGTATAGCTATATTTTTGTACAAAAATTTGAGAGAATAAGGCTTGATCCTATTTCTAATGATGGAAAGTGGTTTAAGTGACAATGCTAAACTAAGTCAGTAAATACAAGTCAGTTTCTAATACTGATTGGAAATAAGTGAAGTAGTAGATCAAACATTGTGATAGAGAAGGAAAGGAATAAAATCGAAAAGAGAAGACACTGAGGACTTGACTAGTTGCCCACAGGGTTTGCAGCGCTTCACAGGACCATTAGTCAGAGGCATTAAATAATCTGTCAGACATACAGAATCAATGGGAAATTACCTAAAACAGCACTGGACACCTACTTTCAGTCAACTGAATTTGGTCATGCAAGTAAATACTACACAAAAAGAAGAAAGGTGCAAAAATATGAAAAGATCCCTTTCTTTTTCTCACTGAGTACTTTCTGTCCTGCACTGCTGCTTCCCATTTCATCACATAATCAGAAAGTGAAAGACCTTGAAAGGCCTCAAGAACAATATATGTATGTACATTTTCCAATGGATAATTGTTCATCTGCTCAACATTCTGCCCTGATATTGTCATTTTAAAGAATTTAGATAGCATCTAGAGACAACCATCCTTGCAGTGATATCACAAATTATGGTTATAAATTTTGTAACCAAAGCTAACCTGAAAATGTGGCTCCTCAAAATCATGCCTAGATGTGTACAGAACTGCACCTGCATTATTATTTTCATTATCTCTGTAGAGAACAGGATGAAAATGTTTATAGAGGAAGTAAAATCTTAGGACATAAACACATGCAAGAAGAGCTCTTAAGTTTAGGGTTTGCATTTTTGAAAATTCAGCAAATTGCTATTTGTAGTTTTGGTGGATTTTGAAAGCGGCTTTTTTTTTTTTTTTCATCATTTCCAGCTTTAAAACAAACAAACAAAAAGTCAAAACAAAACAACAACACCCCCCTACTTTGTCCTTTAAACAGTAACAATACAGATTTTTATCCTTATCTGTCTCATTGAAAGTGTACAATCTCTTTGTGAATCCTTGTGAAGTGTTTATGAGAAATTAGTAACTCCTTTGCAATTTATAATTATTATTGATCAGTGTGTGCTCATTTTTCAGACATTGATGAATGTGAAAATAAAATAAATTCACCATGCCCTCCTTCTGCAATATGTATTAACACTAAAGGCAGCTACAAATGTCTCCACACTGATCCCTACAAGCTGGCAGAAGATGGAAGAACATGCATTGGTAATGGTTGTGAACCCACTGTCCATTAAAACCTTCTCCGTTCCATTTTACAACACTGTAAAAATTCATCAAATTGTATTTTATTGAAGAGCTGTTAACATATGGGAAAATCTCTACACAACCATAGGCATAAAGATACAGACAAATTCTGTAAATGAAGGTGTTGAATAAATAATGCTGATACACAAATAAGCTTTTCATTTCCATTCCTATTGCATAGAAACCACTAAGTATTTCCTGACAGTGCATATAAGGAGGGAATCAAAATTTTCTGTTTCTCCTAGTTAGTATCTAAATTCAGCATCTAAATATTAACTAAGTGCCACCTGACATATTCCAAAACTGTCCTCTTTCAGAGCTAGCAGAAATTATGCATTTTCTTGGGTTTTTTTCAACTTTTCAGCATGCATGGAAGCTATGTGGTAGAAGTTTAGGGGGAGTATGAGTGCAGTTGCCCACTGAAGCTGAGCAACACCTGTTCTGGGGAAAGCTCCATGAAAACCTGCAATCCAAACTCAAGTGAATGCGTATTTGCTTTATCTAAGTGCCCAAGGGAAGTACATAATGTTCAAACCACTCGGATGTTACACACAGAGTGCTGTATGCCACACAATCATAAGCACACTAATCTCGCTGATGACACATTACTTTTTCCTATTTCAGTGAATTCCTTGGTTATGATGTGGGATTACACTGTCCCTTATTATTAATTGCTCTAAGAAAACACAAGATATAATTCCCCAGCAAAAAAATGCCTGGTTGAAAACACAGGTATCTTCAATGATATGAGGTGCATCCAGTCAGTTTCCCAGCCGTGTTTCAATATCACACGAGCATATCCCACCAGTGAGACCTCATTCCTCAAACGACACCTTAAGCAAGACCACATGACTTCATCAAAGGCCCAGGAATGAAGTACAATGGGAGACTGCACTAACACAGCAGGCACACTGTATTGGTTTGGCATGAATGGTAAACACCAACTAGTGATCTGCTTTAAAACTGACAGCCAGGTTGGCCAATTGGATACAAGTGTACACCTCTGGGACACGGGCTTAAATACAGCTGGGATTTTGGGAAAGTTTTCTCTTTTGCTGCAGGCCTGCCATGAGGTAATATCGAGATGGGGGAGCAGTGGGACCCAGCTTAGGCCCCGCTGCCCCCGGGGCCGGNTGCCTTAGTTCTAGGCTGTAAATCTCCTTTAATTTATGGTAACAGACTGTAATATTTCCTTTAAATAGTGGACTAAGAATGGGGAGATGATTTTGTGAATTCAAGCAAAGGTGTCTGATTTTACTGAGTGGATATTGAATTAGAAACTGTAATCTGGTGATCCTCTGAGATGGTTGAAGCCTCATCATCAGGAGGGACTTGTCTCTCTCAAAGACTGAATGAAAGACTATTTTATAAGTGGTACTGACCTAGAGTTCTGATTTTCTGTCTCTTTACATTGTTTCGTGGAAAGGTGGTCTGTTGGTAGGGGGGGAGGGGAGTGCTTTTAAAAAGGTTTGATGGGGTTTTTTTGTTCGCCCTTTAATGTGTGATAATAAATCTGTCTATCTTTAAGTTAAGCCTGTTTTGCCTTTCTTCTAATCCCATTCAATAGTAGGAAGATAGACCACTACATTAAATTTAACAAAAAAAATTCAGCAAATGTGAAACCACTACACACACCAATAGGAAAACCTCCCCAACGGAAGTTGCCAGAATGGACCTACATCTCTCTTGCTGTAGCAAAAGCAAATGCAAATCTTCAGGGCCTAATTTTTATGGGATTAGACAAAAAAGTTACAGTGGTAGCCATTCAGAGTTTCATCTGAATCAGAAAATAGAAAAAAAATCCTTTTTTTTAGACTTTTTTAAACTTTAATATTTACACTTTATTCCTTTATTCAATCAAACATGATTACATTTATTTATCTCTCTAAATTCACAGACAAAAAATCTGCTTTCAGATTAATTTAAAGTGGTTAATTCACTGGTGTTGAATGCAACAAAGACAACACGAGGACACTGCATTGGCATGTGACTGCTGTTACAGTGGGTATGTGCTATGGACTTCCTGCTCCAGAAGAAGTTAATGGGTCTTTCTTCAAATTACTGGGGAGATCTCTGTGTTCACAGACCGTGGCCCTCATGGGGAATTTTACCCACCATTGTAAGGACTATACAGCACGGCACATGCAGTCTAGAAGATTTTTGGAGAGCATTGACAGCTTCCTGACAAAAGCTGATCAAGGAGACAACAAGGAAAGGTGCTCTGTGGGACCTAGTGCTTAAAAATGGAATCACAGAGTGGTTGAGGCTGGAAGGAACCTCTGGAGTTCATCTTGCCCAATTCACCTGTTCAAGAATGAACACCTAAAGCCAGATGTCCAGGACCATGTCCAGACAGCTTTTAAATCTCTCCAAGTGTGGAGACTCCACAACCTCTCTGGGCAAACAGTACCAGTGTGCACTTACCCTCCCAGTCACAGTTTCCTGATGACACCCACTGTGCACCAGTTTGTGCCCATTGCCTCTTTTCCTGTCACTGGACACCACTGGAAAGAGACCAGCTCCATCCTCTTTGCACCTTTCCTTCAGATATTTATACAAACTCATAAGCTCCTCTTGAATCTTCTCTTTGCAAGACTAAGCTGTCCCAGAGCTCTTAGCCTCTTCTCATAGGAGAGATGCTCTAGACTTCAATTGTCTTTGTGCCCCTTCTCAGGACTCTTTCCAGTATGTCGATGTCTCTGGTGCACCATGGAGCTCAGATTGCCCACTCAACTCCAGATGATGTCTCACTCAGAGCAGAGTGGAAGGATCTCCTCTCTTGATCTGCTGGCAATACTTTGCTTAATGCATCCTAGGATACCATCATCCACCTTGGCAGGAGAGGTGCATCACTGGCTCATGTTCAGCTTGGTGTCCACCAGGCCCCACAGGTCCTTTTCTGCCAAACCTTTTTCTGGCAAGTCATTTCCTGGTGTGGACTGGTGCTTGGGGTTGTTCCACCCCAAATGAAGGAGTCTGCATTTCCCCTGTTGAACTGTGAGGTGCCTGTCAGCCCATTTATCTCATCTGTAGGGGCCCCTGGGCAACCTGCCATAGCTGATCCTGCTGGAACAGGGAGATTTGACAGGCTGACCTCTAAAAATCCCTTTCAACCTCAATAACTCTTTGATTCTATGTTAAAGTAAAGAGAAAATGAACAGGTTTTAGCAGTGTTTTATATGGTTTCTCTGTAAACTGTGGTTCTTGACATATAGTGTACATCTCTCACTGTAATTTCTCATACTTATTGAATTGAGAAGAGTCAATTAGCTACTTGATAGTAGATTGCTCACAAAAATATTTGTATCAACAAGTACAAAGGAAAGGAGAACGTTACAGCTAAGTGTGTTCTAGTTTAATTTCCATATTGAAAAAAAAAGAAAATTTTACATAAAACAAGCCATTTGTGTTTTTATTTCAGATAATAAGTTTTTATCAAGGTCATTGAGTGGCTTCATTTGTTGGTCTATTATTTTTGCATTTGTAAGGACATCATTTATAAGGCCTAGCTAATTTCATCATACAGTTCGAATGAGGTTTTGAGACTTTGTGAAAAAAGGCATTGAAACACTTTTCTAAACCAACATATTGGTGATAATAGATGAGCAGCTGAAACTGAACACTAATAAGAATTTGGCAATCTGCACTGTAGAGTGATTTAAAATTATAAGAGCACTTCACATTACTATGAGCATTTCAGTCTTCAAAACTAAAAAGCTCTTAAAAATTTTGAAGAGCTGCAGTAATGTTAACTATTCAATACTGAAAATCTATATAACCTTCAATCCTGCTTTTATTGATGGAATTCATCAGTAGCCTCAAGGCTTTTTCTTCTATGTTTGGATAATTTCTTTGACTCAAATGGAAACTTGTATAGGATAACTTTATTCAGGAAATGAATTTGTTGAATGGTCTCAAATCAAGGTTGCTCATCCCTTCCCACTCTGGCCCATAGTTTGTGATATTTTTAGTAGTAAAGAAAAACAAACCAAAGAAAACCCAAATAAAAACAAACAAAAAAATTCAATAAAACCCATAAAATTCCCAAATTTCCATTTATNCCACCCCTGCCCTTTACCTCCCAAAACCTCGCGGTATCACCTTTTTTCCCTTGGAGAGAAAAAGTCCCTGAGACCAAAAAAGGGTGTAGCCTGGTGCTACACTTTCCTAGCCATTTGCATTGCTTTGGTCAAGCACCCATAGGTACCCAGTAATTAGTCTCCTACCGACTTTGTGGGAAAAAACTCTATAGGGAAAAAAGAAAACCAAATCTAACCCCCAACAATACTCTAACCACATTAAGGAAGACTGTCACAATTTAAATATCTTCACTGTTGATACACAGTTATTTTACCTCTGTACAAAAGAATTTACTCTCAAGATTACTTACAGTCATTCAACCCAAAATATTGTCATTGTCCTCTAATTTAAATTAGCTTTAGTTCTTGTTTTGAATTATATGACAGTGACAGATTGTAACCTTTGGATAAGTGTTCTTACCTTTTTGCATGTTTTTATTCCCATGTCAAAGGAACATAAATCCTGAAAATGACACTTCCTTAAACTTTGATGGAATTATAATATTGGACCAACTGTCTTTGCTGTGCTGCAGAATTCTGTAAGAAGTGACTCATCACAGCAGGTGCTTTATTCGGCAAAGTCAGTTGGTACACTCAGCACTGCACCCTGCAGGGCTGAGAAAGCCAGTTAGTTTGAGATGGCAACAAACAAGACTTTTGACACTTTTATCAAAACTATAGAGAAAATATAGCTCAATTTAGGAAAAATTTACAACAGGAGCTTTATATTTGATGCTACTCAGGTGCTTAAAAAATTGATCCTTTTTATGCTCGATTCTTTATTTACCTGTGGCTGGCTTCACGTTGTTTTAAAGACTTAACTGAGAAACTGAGATAAATAGTGAGGCATATTCAGGGGTAGGTAAAGAGAATAGACTGAAGCAAAAGAGTTTAGCACTTCAAATTAAATATGTACTAAACTCAAAACACCATTTTATTCCGCTAATGACTGGGATGTGTAAAAGCAAAACTGAGTATTCAAATTAAAGCAGAATAGGAGATGCTTTTAGCAGAGTTGTTTAGCAGCTATGATATTATTTTCTGACATATGCCTTTTAACTAGATTGTTTCAATGAAAAATATTAAAACTATTATGATTTCTGTGAGTGTTCACAGCAACACCATTGTTCCTTTCAGCGTACATAAGAAAAGTTTTTTACATTTATAGTTAGTTAAAAGCATTGACAATTAAAAAGCTAAGTTACCAGGGTAATCAATTTTTAAATCTGTATGGCTTTTGGTGAAAAACTAAGAAGGAATTAACATTCTTGTTTTACTGTTCTTCATTCTGTCTCACAATCAGAAGTTGGTGTACCGCTCTTCAGAAGTCTGTGCAAATGAAGTTGGTGTACCTCTCTTCAAAAGTCTTGTCAGTCACATGATTACACCCTTTGGATACTGGAAGTCAAGAAAAAATGACAATCAGTCCTACCAGCCTCGTTCATTTTTATTTTGAATGGAGCTTCATGGCACTGGAAGCACAAACATCTGCTGAGCTGATGGCCACTTGCCCACTCCCAAAACAGCAAACCAATTTTGCAAGGATACAGATGGCAGCTGAAGATGTATGGTGAGCCCATGGTTGCAGAAGCAAATTCCACCCTCCAGGAAAATTTTGTTGCTCTATCACCATTTGCCAGCTTCCACTTTATCATGGTAGCCTCAGAAAGATGGAACAGTAGAGTGAAAAAGGCAAAAGATACTGTGGCACATGGTGCAGAAGAATAGATTTGTTGTAATGGGCCACGTGCTGAATCCCCAATACCTGCACACGGCAAAAACGGCCAATGTCCAGGCAGACTCTGTTGGCCCAGGTTTAACTCAAAGCCAAACATTTCAAAAGAAACTCAACCACAAGGCTGACAGCCTTGTCTGAGCCACAGAGCTGAACTCATGCTGAAACCCAGTGAAAAGGCAAAGGTTTGTCTACTGACCATTTCCCCAGCAGGTGTTTGCCCTATGTTGCATGGTGCAGCCTAAGAGCTGTGATTTTAGGTTCCATGTCATTGCAGAACAATGTCAAGTTGACTGCACAGTGCTTGGAAAAGGGTAGGCAGCCCATCCTCCATCAGGATTATCATGCTTTTCCCATTCTCCTTTTGGATGTTTCATGCACCTGCTTGCTTATCATACACATGACCTGCATGCTCTTTCTCTGAGGTTTTATCATAAAACTGCAGAGTGCTTATCCTCTACTTCCACTCATGGTTTCTTGAGGTTTCTATATTAATTGTAGTTAATTATTATTTTGCTGATTTGATTGAAGAATGAGATTTGACCACAAGGGAAAAGAATGAACACTATCTTTTGAAGAACATAGGAAATGTTAATATTGGATGATTAACATGAGAGACTTCAGGCTGCTCAAAATGAACTGCAGTTTTCTCAGTTATTTTTCCTAGTACTTATTTGTCATTCAGCTTGTCTGAGCACTACACATTTCAAGTGCCCAGTTTCAGATCTTTGATAGTTTTTGACATGGCTGAAATAAGAGTCTTGTATTCCCTTTGCTTTCTGAACTCCTAAAATAAAGAATAATGATTGGTATGACTCTCTGAATAGCCAGATAACAGTAAAGGTAAATAAACACAGGCTGAAGTTAGTGCTGCACTAGATGAGCTATAAATCAAAGGTAGTGACCCATTTGGGTCATTAAAATCCCATGATCCTTTGTGTGAATGGAAAGACTTAGAGCTATGGATCAAAGTTTATTCCACAATGCTTCAGGGATTTTTTTGACATTTTTCACTATGATGGCAAGTAACCAAGATGTCAGCTGGAAACCATTTAAGAAACACTGACTTCTTTACCAAAGAAAAATACATCAGCGTTCGTAACTTTTTTTTTTTTAATAATTTTTCAGTCTGTGAGAAAATCTGTAGGATTTTTCTCTCTTCTAGTTTTAATTTTAGGGAAAATACAAAGCTCTCCACTTCTTTGGGTCATTTTGTAGCCAGAATATCTCTAGCAATACCCTAAGTTTTTTAACTCTGCCATGTCAAAACTTATACTAGGGACTCTGATCTCCTGCAAATGGTCTCTGAATACCAAGGAGGTAGACTGTTGACCACCCCAAAAATATGTAAGCTTTGAAAATAGAGTTGGTGGCAAGATAGTCAAGTTGTTGCTGACTACGAAGAGCATGCTAGGTCTCTGAAAAATTGCTAATGCTTACTCATACCCCACAAAGTCAAATTAGACTCTTTATTTTAACTAAAATACAAGAAATATGTGACAATGACAGATTTTACCAGAAGGAATTTAAATAATTGTTATGTTTCGGAATTATGTTATTCATAATCAGCTCTGACCCATTTTGACTGTTTCTGAATTAATTTGTCTGTTATATTCCTCTGACATATTAGTCAAATAAACTCATTGAATAATGTTATTTCACATGGAACATGTCCTCACACTGTAGAATTCTGCCATTTTCTTTCATGGGACAGAAATTCTTCCTTTGGGCTGTTCCCAAGTAAAGCAGTATTATTTTCTTTGACCTCTTTCTGAACAGGTGATATCTGGCTTCTGTCTGGTGTGTATTACACTTTCAAAATAAAGGGAATCTCTCTGTTTAGCTGAGGTAAGTCCCTTGGAAGTATTTAAGTGATCTTATTTTACAGTGATCTTCTTGTGTTTTGTAGTATTTTTACATTTTTTCTTGGATTATTGCAAACTCTGGTGACAATTCTCTTTATGCTAAACATAAACCCAAATAAATATATACCTTCAGTGGAAGAAATGTGACAACAATAGGAAGAAGAAATTTAAGCAACTCATATAAGGTGTCTCTTTTTCCACAAAAACTTTAGAAATCTTCCTGCAGCAGACATGGCTGCTGATTTCTCACAGTTGAGGGCACACTGCATAAAACCAAAATCATAAGTAATTTGGTTTAAAATAAATGTGAAAAATTATGTCACATGAAATCACTCATGCTTGTAGAAAGTGCTCTGATGTTTTTCATAAATGGTGCAAGATCTGTTCTTCTTCCATTTTTATATTAAATTACCAGAACCAAAACTTCCATATGTATGCGTGTATACCCATATGGATGTAACCTTTGAGATTTCAGTGGATAAAGTCACAGTGCTCTTTCTATGATTCTGTTCTATTGATTTGCTTAATAAACACATATTGAATTCTAGCAACATAATGTTGCATGTTAGGATACACTCTGCTTCATGTTGTTATTCCATATACCAGATAAAGCTGGAAAATGGGATTTACACCACTTGATTTTAGAGTTCTTATTGTAGCTAAAGTCAGCCCCTTTATTTGGATTCTGGGGAAATAGACTCTTTTTGGGTACACCTCCTCTGATACTCTTCTGACTTACTCCAGTTGTCTACCTGAGGATGAAGTTAATGCTCCATAAGCACACAGCATCACAATCTAGACATATAACACACAGATATCTACATTAAGCTTAATGAACTACGCCAGGGCATGATGAAGGCTGGAGGCTGCTTGAGGGTAATTGCTAGAGATGTTGGGTGCTCCCTGGGCTGGCAGGGCAGGGGCACTCAAGCAGGGCGTGTCCCACCTCCCAACCAAGAGCAGGGCAGCCAGGGCCACTGTGGCAGCCCCAGCCAAGGCACTGGGCACCTTGCTGGGGACTGGGGATGGGACAAGGCTGGACTGGGACGTGAGCCTACAAGTGAGGTTCATGTTTCACATCAACAGAGGACTGCCATGGGCATTGCTGTGCAGCATCTGCAGCAGAGAGTAGGAGGGGAACAAGATGGAGGGGGCCCAGCTTGAAAGCAGGTCCCAAGCTAAAGCAATTTCAAAATGCATGCAAATCCTACAGCCCTATTAATTTTTTTTTTTCTGGAAAAAATGTGGGAGGTTTTGCAATGTTTATTCATTCCTCTTTATCTTTTCAATCTGAGGTTGAAATAAAGAGCTGTTTATATTTAACAGCTGAGACATCTCCTGTGTAAGCTGTTTCCAGATGATGCTAATTTGTGATGCATCTTCAATAGTAAGAATTTTTTAAGAGAATGTTTTATTTAATTAACCTCTCACTACAAAAATCTGATATTTGAAAAATTGAAATTTGTTTAACAAAATTAATAATGAATAATTATATGTCTACAAGGTATTTTTCTGCGGGCTGTAGAAACACTTGGGAGACTGCTAGGCAATCTGAACTAGGAGTAGGGCTCTTATTCACTATACATCTAAGTAATTACAGCAATCTTTCTTTACTAGAAAAGCTATGAATAAGATTTTTTTTTATTTTTAGAAAAGGAAGCAACACAAATTGTTCCATTTTAATAGCAGAGAGGAATTACATTTTCAGTACACTCGAAATTTAGGAGCAGGAACAAACTTAATACTTAAAAAAGTACATACATATGTCTGAGACATACTTAGATTTTCAGTTAGAATTTGTGATGAGGATGTTTATTAAACATGTGAAATATAATCCTTTTATGCTATCCAGTTCGCCTATGTGCATAAGATAACTGAATATGTGGGCATCTGACTCTTTTCCCTACTTTTGACACCCAAACTGCTTTCCTGCCTCCAACAGTATCAGATCTACCCTCATATCCACCATGACTGAACTATATTCTTACACTGATCCCAATTCATCTAGCCTATTATTCATGATGATGCTATTCTGATATACATGGGGAAAAGAACAAAAAAAAAAATATAGATGTATCTGTATATATTTCAAAGAGTTTTCTGATTTATGAAGAAGCTCCATTGTTCTTGCATGACACCCAAAAACTTCAGTAGTATTATTAAAAACAGGAAGAATACTGTGACAATTAGGTAATGCTAACCACAAGCCTGGATTTACTTCTCCTTTCCTGTCCTGAATCAATTGTCTTTGTTTCATTTCCCTTCCCTCTTTCTCCTGAGTATGCTGTCTGCAGCATTCATTCAATACAGTTCAACAGAGAAAAACTCCTTGTTTTAACACTGATGTATTGCAAACCTCTAGGCATTTACAGATAACTATTTTTTTACTAAAGATTGCTCTCCTAATTTGCCTTTCACATAAGACAGGAATTTACACAAACTACTGGAATTTCCTGTGCTTATTTGAAAGTGAAACTACATTTACAGTTGATCATTTCAACAGAAAACCTTTGTTCATTTTCATCAGAGAGTATTTATAAAAGTACATAGGAGCCCAAGTGCTAGATCAAGTGCAGCAATCAAGCAGCTAGGCCTAGACAATCCTGAAACCTCAGTTCGAGGCTGAAGGAAAATGCATTTCTGCACCCAAGATCTAATCCTTAGATTCTGACCCTGACATGAGTTTCAGGGTCATTCATGACCCTGAACAAATAGCTAGGATCTGTCTTTTCTTTTGCAAATAGATCGTTATCCCATAACAGCTTACAGGTCAGCAAAAACAAGGGACTCTCCACAGCTGCATGCAACTCATACTAGATCACACTAATCAGAAGACCAGGCCTGATGCTGTTAGATTTGTGCCATGGTGGACTGATATCCAGGGTTAGCAGTATAAGGAGGTCTTTATTTTGTATGTAATTTTATTTCTGTTTTTATTAATATATGAGATTAATTGCTTATGTAACATTTTTAAAGTATCTTTTTTCTTTTTCCCCCATAAGTTTGCCATGCCTGATAGGCTTTGTTACATTTCCCTGCCTTTGCAGAAAAAACCTGTGTGATAAGTGGACTCTTCATAGAATTAAGCATTTTGGTGGCTCTGCAGAAAGTGCACACTGCATCTCCATTAGGTGAGAGAAAAGGATCAATGTAATAACTCTTGCACTGATCCAATTTGCATGTTTGACCCACTTCTATGATCCCCGTGCATAATAGCCAACCAGCTTCAAAAGAATTGTATAGATGATGAATTAACATTTGCTTGTCAGCATTCTCTGATAATATTGTGTTGAATCCCTGCCCTAAATTCACACAGTATGGAGAAAAACACCACTGCCAAGATCTTTTTTGTGCTTAATAATTATTTGGTGACTGTAGCTGCAGACATGGGAACAGGATTTGAATTCACCTTTTTTCTTTTTGGTTTTTCTTTCTTTCTTTCTTTCTTTCCCCAGATTGCTACCGAGGAATCATTTTGATTTAAGGATGCTATCTGAACAGCTTAAATGTCCATAACAAAGAAAGCAATGTTTACCAGTTTTGTGGTGTTTTATTTCTTGTTTTATGGTAAATTACTCTGAAAAGAAGAATGACTGCAAAGTGTTAAAACTGATCTGTTTCCTTGCCTTTGCACATGCAGGTGTTTGCCTCTGTGTGTGCATGCTCTTTGGCAAAATACTTGTCAATTAGTTGGAGCGAGATGAAAAACAGAGAAATTTGAAGGATTTTAGATGAGTATTTTGAAAGCATCTCCTCTGCCCCACTTAACTAATATAAAAGAGTCAGTAACTCTTTTCAAGAGCTAAGGCTGAAACTTGAACTATCTAGACAGCCACCAGCACTGGCATTCAGCTCTCAGAAGCTTCACAGAAGTTACTCTGCATAATTTTCCTTTTTCTTTTAATGTTTGAAATCTGATTTAAATAATATAATTTTTTATTTCCAAATTTTTCTCAATAATTTCTTTAGGCTTTACCTTAAATGACACAGATGTTTTTATTCGTGTTGAATTGCTCACTTTATTGGCTGTGTGGGAATGTTTCAGCATGCTTCCCTCTTTTGTTTTAAACATGACATATTATTTTAGCACATCAGGTCTGTTGAACATATTTAATAGATGGAATTAATCTAGTTAATAAATAGAGGTTGGAAAAATAATGCCACGATGATGAAGACATCTCAATCCACCATATTGGCCAATCCAGCCAGTAAGGTTTAATGTCCCCAAAATTAAGCATCATAAAAAAATATTTCTGAAGTGAAATCCTATATCTGATCAAAATTTGTCTTACAGGGAAGATATTTACTTGAACTCCAGCAATACTTTAACAGAAGGATGGACATATATACACAGGATTATCCAGTTTCCAAATCCAGGGTAACAGTGTGGAAGTGTTTGTATAAAAGTCCTGCAGATGCACTGGGACTTTCTTACATATTTTACCAGTGATTTATTCATTAGTTTTGAGCAAATTACTGGGGTTTGGTTTTAATATACCTTTGAAAATAAGTGAAATATTTGAATTGCTGTCAGAGGCAACCTGTCACATGCTAATAAAACAAAATTTAATCTCACCCAGGAACTTGACATCAAGTGAACTCTTCCTTCCTTCCACATGAGGTACCACAGAAAGGAGGATTACAAGTAAGCCTTGGAGACTAGGGATATCAACAGAACACTGCATGCAAATTGGGGAACAAACCTGCTTGCAGACTGTTCTCTGAGCTGAATACTAAATTAAGCAGGGAGCTAGTGAATCTGTATGAGATTGGATTTAACTGGTTTTCAGCATTGTGGGGTTTTGTACACACATGAAAGGGCAGATGACAACTGTGCTCTGAAAAAAATAAGGAACATGGACTTCCAGATGCAGAAAATATTTTTTTAAAACCCAAGGTGAGAAAAGATGAGTGGGTGCAGGAGTCGATCAACAAGTTGCAGAAACAGCCATTGTTACAGAGTGGATATTGAGAAAGGTGCGTGAAAATTGCAAGTGGAGCTCATAGTTCCTGACATATATTGTACTAACAGTGAAAGTTACTTTGGGAAAAAATAAAATCAAAAGGTGAAAGGCAGAAAAATGAAAGAGAAAATTCTCTTCAGTGGCCAGCAGGAAGAGAAGTGATGAAAGGTCCCAGGTAAGCAGCCACCCCAAGACTTCTCTCCAATGCAGCAGGGTTTCCCCATAACACTCTCTTGCAGCAGAAACAGAAACTTTATGTTTGAACTCTTGTTGATGGTTCCTGAATATGTGATCTTATCTCCAACATACTGACTGGGGCTGGTGCTGCATCCTCACTGCTACACTCAATATTAAGCATATTACTGGATCCCCAATTTACCCTGAAGACACAAAAGAGGTGAAAATAGGTCAAGATTGAGTGTTTCTCATGCCTGACACAACTGCTTCCTCTGAGAGCCCGCCACAGCCACACTACCAGCTTAGCAGGTGCAAGGCCACGAGAGCAGACCATGGAGAGGAAAATCCAGGCTTAGGGCCATGTCCAAGGGAGATCCTGTCCAAGTGGCTGGGGTGATGAGCACCCCACCACTGCTGGGGAAAGGCAGGCTGCACAGCTGCAAACAAGAGGCTCTCAGTACAAAGGAGGCTACATCATCCAAAGGACTCTCCAACATTCTGCACTCACACAGCAAACTAGCACCAAGCATCATCATTGTCTGATGAGGCTGAAAAGTATGAAAATTCTCTTCTGAGCTGTGAGTCATAAAAAAATTTTGTTAGTGCAGCCATTAATCAGCCTCAGCTCTCTAAAATTAGCTACTTGGGATCCAAATCAGCAAAACATTTTGTACATGTGCATGGAATTTGGGCAAAGCTTCAGATGCAAAATTTAAGTACTGTTTCATTGTCTTTAGGACCATCATAATCTACCTACCATGTAAAAATCTTAAAATGTCTTAGAAGACAATGGAAAAAATCAGAAAAAAATCATTATTTTGGGAGCATTCAGTGTCCAGACACTTTTGAACCTCTTTTAACAAAGAGCTTGCATAGTTTCTTTCTTCTCACTTAAAATATTTTAGAGTTTTTATGTCCTTTATCATGATTAATATCTTAAGACAGAGTATGTTAAATTTTAATATGTGGCTTCTTCCAATGCTTCCAGTGAAGTAAATGAAGAGTAGTATATTTGCTCTGGAAAATCCAAAATGTGCTCTTAGTTTCTTTGTGAACAAAGACCAACATCTCTATTCTTCTCTGGCTCCAGACTAATCTTTAGTAAAACTAAAATAAAAAAATAAAACCCAACCAACCAAACATGCCCACAAAGTGAGATACTCTTTCAAAGTCAGATATTTTAATTTCATTTACACAAATGCTTTATTCTCACCCACTAACATATGTGCTTGAAATATATCTTCCTTGCTCTCTATTCATCCCCATTGCCACTTTTACATACTAGCAATTTAGAACCTTTAGAGATTCTGTGGCTCGGTAATCTTTGTCCAAAAAACAAATTAGGAACCTATAAGCAATACAGATTAATATGTTAAGAAATGCAGATTAAATTAATTGCATTTATACCAATGTAGGGCAATATTTCATATTCTCATTTTCGTTGTTTATATTCTCAATGATCTCTGTACATGACTCATGTTTATTACACTGTGTCTTGATTACAGCTATCGTTTTATGCAAGTTTGAAGGTGACTTTTTAGCTTTCTCTTGTGCACAGCTACAGACAAAAATGTCTGTTAAATTTTTTTTACATTTTTTATAAATTTGACTGTTTTCAGAAAAGTAAGCTCATATTTATTGCTGTTGGTTGAGTTAATTTTAAACATAATCCCATTGCACTCTATTAAAACTTGCACAGAATCACAGAAGGGATCAGGTTAGAAGGGACCTGGGCTCATCTGGGCCAACCACCCAGTTCAAGCAGGGCCATCCTAGAGCACGCTGCACAGTATTACATCCAGATGGTTCTTGAATATCCCCAGGGATGGAGACTCCACAGCATCTCTGGGCAATGTGTCCCAGTGCTCAGTCACCTGCACAGTAAAGAAGTTCTTCCTCATGTTCAGGAGGAGCTTCTTGTGCATCAATTTCTGCCCCTTGCCTCTTGTCCTATTCCTGGGCACCACCAAGAAGAGTCTGGTCCATCCTCTTGACGCCCTCTCTTCAGATGCTGACAGACGTTGATGAAGTTCCCTCTCAGTCACCTCTTCTGGAGACTGAAAGGCCCAGCTCCCTCAGCCGTTCCTCATGAGAGAGATGTTCCAGTCCCTCCATTATCTTTGTAGCCCTCCACTGGACCTGCTCCAGGTGCTCCACATCTCTCCTGTCCTGAGGAGCCCAGAGCTGCACACAGCACTCCAGATGTTCCTCACCAGGGCAGAGTAGAAGGACAGGATCACCCCCAGTGACCTGCTGGCAATGCTCTTCCCAATGGACCCCAGGATACCTTTGGCCTTCTTGGCCACAAGGACACACTGCTGGCTCGTGAGCAGCTTGTTCTCCACCAGGGACCCCCAGGTCCTTCTCCACGGAGCTGCTTCCCAGCAGATCAGCTCCCAGCCCATACAGGTCCATGGGGTTGTTCCTCCCCAGGTGCAGGACCCTGCATTTGGCTTTTGTTGAATTTCACAGCTCTCTGCTCAACTCTTCAATCCATCCAGGTCCCTCTGAAGGGCTGTGAGGCCCTCTGGGGTATCAGCCACTCCTCACACATTTGTGTTGCTGAGAAGATGTCTGCACCTTCATCTAAGTCAGTGACAAATAAGTTTCAGTAAGTTAAAAAATTATCAGCCCAGTATTGAGCCTTGAGGGACACTATTAGGGACAGGCCTCCAACTAGACCCTGTTCCACTGATTCCATCCTCCAGGATCTGCTGTTCAGCCAGTTCTCAATTCACCTCACTGTCCACTTATCTGCTTCACTCTTTCTGAGTTTACCTATAAGGATGTGTCAAAAGCCTTGTTTTGTTTATTTTAGTTGCTTCTCCAATCTAAGCTTCTCTCTGGATTTTCAGGCATCAGTAGAATTTTTTTTTCACATACGATTCTAATTTGAAAGAAGACATGGGAAAAAAATAGTAAATGTTTTTATATTTAATAACTGTGGAAGACAGACAACATGTAAATTTATTTTAAAAATATTTATAACTTTGTTGAATGCAGGAATTAGAAAATAACCAAAACCAGAGTGAATGCAAAATACTTTTCCTAAGGCTTATGAATTTGTTACAAACATGGAATCATGCATAAATTAGGAAAAAAACCCCAAACTTTCATGCCATCAAGACCAGAGATACAGCAAGGATTTAGTTACAAAGACTGATAAAATATTTGAGTTGTGTCCCTGCCAATGGATAACAAAAATCTATTTAAAGTAGTCGCACTGTGGTTTTCCCAGCTTCACTGTGCCTTCATTGTGCCTTTACAGTTTTTCTTTCCTTTCTGTTGTCAAATACACACTGCATTTTCAAAGGGATGGCTGAACAGTGTCCTGCTTCTGTATTTTAAGGCATAACAGCAATGTACTGTGGTACAATGGATTTATTTTAAGGCATTATAAGATAATAGGGAACAGCTCTAATGAGCTCCATTCATCACTCAGAAGTAAAAAATTCACCCACACTATACAGGGAGAGAAAATATTAAACTCTTGCTACAAAACTAAAAAAAAAAAAGAAAACTCAATTCATCTTGAACTCTTGTTTCTTGCAGTAAAAAGAATCAATTACATGTTCTATAGGGTCTACAGTTTAAATGTAGAACCACAAAGAAATACTTGGTTTAACTCCAAAAATGTTGTAAGTTCTGCACAGCACAACATAGAGACAATGTCTCACACCTCTGGATGCATCATTGAGGAGCCAACTTTGGGATTCTTCCCTGCCAAAAGCTACATAGGATGTTGCAGATATACCCATAGGCTTCTACAGATTTGTGAGGTTGCCACAAGACTGACAAATTGACGCCTATTTCACATTACCCCCAGAAGGCAGCATGCAATAGCCGGGCTGACATTGTTCATTATCAGCAACATGTATCACACAAACTATACCTTCAGCAAATGTGCAGATGATGTCAAATTAGGAATGACACCGTATCAGATGACATTATCTGTGTCAGATAAACACTATCAAACCTGTAGGAAGCTAACAAGCAGATGCAGCTCCAGGACTGCTGCAGACACGAGTGGTCAGTATAAAGAGCCATTTTATTTTTGTACACGGGCTGCATCTGCATTAGGAAAGAAGGCCCAAGCTTGTGGTTGATATTTGTCTCACAGTCATCCATATAGGGTTTTGACCCGTACCACTAAAAATTCTATCTTGTTGGGACTCTGAACATCTTTTCCAGAACCCTGTCATTTACTCCAAGATTGCTCCAAGACTGACTTCTGAGATTAAGATATTAGCATGAAAACCACATACAAAGGAATCACTCTGAATTGGAGCTGAATTTAAAAGGTGTACAGTGATTGTGGCATGGGGCCACATGTTGAGTACAACAAGAATACACTGAAGGCCATAAGCAATGCTGTACTGGTTTGTGTGTAAAAAAAGATACAAGCATATAAGTAAGCAAGCGAAACATAAACACAAGGAACAAAAGTCACAGACAATCTTCAAAATGCCATCCCTACTTGAATTTGCAGTCTTAATAAAATGTTTTCTTGTTGTTGTTGCTGCTTGTTTTATATAGTAAGTATTTTTCTTATTCCAGCCTGATTTCCTCTACCTTCCTGTTGCAGATCTTTAGGATAAGAGGATATAAAATTCTGCCAGAAGCAGGAAATCAGCTTCCAAGAGTAAGACTATACAGCACTATGAAGCTCTCTTAGAGGTAGAAATAAGGAGAAGAGTTAGAAATCACATCCACGTTGTATTCCTGTCCTGGACTGAGTTGGTTCCACCCAATTTTTCTATTTCCCTCCGTGTTGGCTCTACATGGCCTGGTTTTTGGTACCAGGGGCAGGAGGCAGACATAGGGGTGGTTTTCTGTGAGAAGCTGCTGGAAGCTTCCTCCATGTCTGGCAGAGCCAATCCCTGGCGGCTCTGAAGATGGACACGCTGCTGGCCAAGCCTGCAGCCACATTGGGCCACAATGAGAGAGGTTGGTACTACCACTGTGATAACAGTCAAGAGGAAAATCAAAACTAAGTGCACACACACAGTTTTTCTTCCAGTCAGAGAAGAGGACAAGGCGAGACTTTGTGAGGGGAAACAACGTGGAGACACCAAGGCCCGTGGAGAAAGAGGGGCAGGAGGTGCTCCCTGCGTTGGAGCAGAGTTTCCTCTGCAGGCTGTGGTGAGCTCATGGTGAGGCAGCTGTGCCCCTGCAGCCCATGGGGATCCATGGGGATGCAGAGATCCACCCACAGCCCGTGGGGATCCACGGGGAATGCAGAGATCTTCCCACAGCCCATGGGGGAGGTGCCCGTGCTGGAGTAGGTGGATGCCTGGAGGAGGCTGGGATCCAGTGGGACAGACACCTGGTGGAGAGAGGTCCCTACTCCCAGGCTGGAGCAGCCTGTCCCTGGAGGACTGACCTCATGGAAAGAGAGACCCACGTCACAGCAGTTTTGGGACTGTGTGCCTGAGGGAAGAATTCACGTTGCAGCAGTTTTGGGAGGACTGCTGCTTATGAGATCTGCAGACACGCTGGAGAAATTAAAGGAGAACTGTCAGTGGAGGAACCCCACAGTGCAGCAGGGGAAGGACTCCTCTCCTGGAGCAGTGTAAGAAAATCTCAGTGATGAACTGACCAAAAACCCCCCCGCCCTGTCTCCCTGTGCTGCCAGTGGGAAGGCAGGAGGGTATGGGGGGAAAAAGGTGGTTTTTAAGGGCCTGTTTTACTTATCATTATCCTCCTCTGACTCTGTTAGTAGTAAATTCACTTTCTACCTCTAAGCTGAGCCTGTTCTGCCCCTGACGTGTTTTCTCCTGGTCTTATCTCTACTCATGAGCCCTTTGTTAATGTTTTCTCTCCTCTGCCCAACTGTGGCAGGGGAGGGTGAGTGAGTGGCTTTTGTGGGTGCCTGGCATTTGGCCAGTGTCAAACCACAACACCCTCTCTCCCACATCTGTATGTGAATCAAGATATCCCACAATGTTGATGCTGAAATCCACCTCAAGTCCACAACTACCTTCTGCCTCTACTTCCTCACCAGCTCTTCTATCTTTGACAATATCAGCACTGTGGGCATATATATCCCTGGTATACTGGTAAGCAAAAGAGTAAATTTAAGATTTAAAAAAATTTGCAGCCACTGGAAATGCTGCTTTTGGTCTGAGTGAGACTGAGATGTCTACCCAAATAAACAATAAATGCTGGCCTGTTGATTCCAATAATCCAATTCATAATTAATCCATCATAGTTTTCCTAAACCTACTTTAAGTGGTAGCAGAATTTCCCATTCACTGTATCACATGGGCACTGCAAACAGTCAATCTTACACTGATAGTGTAAAGGTGTTTTAATACTTGTTTATTAAGCCAACATAGCTTATCATTGATATTTGCAAAGCATCATCTTAGTAGAAATTAAGTCTAGACTTCATGAGTCACATGAAACAGGTTTCTGTCACGAGCCATCCTTGGCCTTCTCTGTACTTATTTAATCAGCAGAGATATACAGATTAGGCTTGTCTGGCATATAGCCAAATGTCATTGGAGTAAAGCCCGGTGTTGGGAATCAAACTTTCTGACCAAAGACAGCTTGAGTGAGTAATCACTAGTTTGCAACTCCTGACAGACTAATTCCTATGTATGGGGGTCCATAATAATTTGTCTATATTGATCCTGCCTATGCAGTGTGAATTGCTAATCTAAAACCCCAGAAATCCCTATATTGTTCTCTATTTATCTGTGTAAATGAGTTTGCCATTTATTGCAGAGCTTTTACAGTGATGCTTTTTCTGCATGGTTTCAGGCAATAGTATTGGAGAGAAAGAATAAAGAGGGGTTCTAGAGACGATGCATCTGTGGTCAGCCAGCTCAACCAAAACTTTCAGGCAGCATTACAGATGAGTACTACAACTGCTTGTCTCAGTTATGTGAGTTGTGTTCATTGTGGAGCAAATCTTTAGTATCAGTGTGAGGTTTTGTAACTTTTAAGAAATGTCTTTATATAATTAATTACCTTATTAATATTTTTTATATGCAACTGCTATTGATTTGGGCAACATCCTGGGGAAGCTTCTATGGAAGCTTCATTTGTAAATATTTTCATAAATCATTATATTTGCTTAAGTAGTCAAGAAAAGCAATCACCAGCATAATTTTCTACTGTTCTCTATGGCATAGAGACAATTTTTCCTTCATCAAGAAGAAATACTGAGGGAAGAAGAAATTATGACAGAAGCAATAATGACCATTTGGTGTGTGGTTGTGAAAGGGTCTGTGAAAACTGTGAAAGCTTTAGAGATAAAGTAAAAAATAGAAAGAATGAGGAACTTTTTCACCACTTCCAGTGAGTTCAGACACATGCCGTGTAAAGTCTGCCCTAAACAATGAGAGATAGATGGTGATTTAAACTTCAGATATTTTTGTGAATAAGCTTGATCATGTCACAGCAGTTGAAAATACTGAAGATGAAAAGGAGGGGAGAAAAAGGAGGAGCACAGAAAGAGGGAGGGTGGTATAAAAAAATTTGCATTGCCACAAGTTGTAGCAATTTGGAATAAAAAGCAGAAGTAGATTTTTTTTTTTAGCTAAATGAAAGACGCATGAAGTGGGGAAGAAAGTAAAGTAATTCCCACAAGAAAAATTGCTAGCGTCATTGGAAATAAGCTGAGTCAGGGATGGTAAGCTATGTCATTTCTGTTTAATTTTCAAAGCAAATCCTACCTGCCACTGTAATAATTTATCCACCTCTGTAGCATCAAAACGTCATAAAATCATTCAGGCAGGAAGGGAACTCACACTGATTGTACTGCAACCTTCTGCTCAAAACAGAATACACCAAGTACAGACTAGGTTTCTTAGGTCTTTGGCCAGGTGGGTCTGTAAAACCTTCAAGGATGGGAGTTACGGAATCTCACTGGGCAACTTGTTCCTGTTTTGCATACCGACTTGTTATTCCACTCACCATGGACTTCAGCAGACAGCCTGGCTCCATGTTCTCTGTAACTACCATGCAGGTGTTGCAAGGCTGTTGCCAGGTTTCCCCAAGGCCATCTCTGCTCCAGGCTGCACAATCCCACCTCCTTCAGTCTCTTCTCTCAGGGCAAGTGCTCCCATCACCTAAGTATGTTGGTTTCCTCCAATGAACTCATTCCACTTTATCCTGGAGTCTCTCTTGGACAGAGTAGACCAGAAGGAATTTAACAGGTGCTGAGGGAAGGAGAACAATCCCTTGCCCTTAGCACAGCCCAGGATGCTGTTGATTGTTGTTGGTGCCAGGGCTCAGTGCTGACTCAGGTTCAGCTCACTGCCCACAGACTTCATGAGGGTTTATTCTCCCTTCCCCATAAAGATATAAAGAGGAGGATATTCTGAGGTGCTTCACCTGCTTCAGGCAGGAGCACAGGGCATTGACCACTACTATCTGGGCTCAACAACTGGAACAGTTTCTTACCCAGTTGGAAGTGTCCCAGTCTGGACAGTGATACATCTACAGCTAAACATGAGAATCAGTGTTTAACCAGGTCTCTTGGAGAGAAGCAAGGAGCTCCTCATGCTGAGAACAGTCTGTGGTAAGTGCAATGACACAACTGGGTGCTGCAGGTGTTGAAGCAAATGTGAGCAAAGCAAACCTCTTCACTGGTCCAGATGATTTCACAGGAGTTTTGGTTGCCTACAGAAGGCCATAAATTGGCCTAAATCAAGCATCTTATTTCTAAGCACCTATTGGAAGCTGTCAGTCATCACAGTCCCTCCATGGGTCTTCTTAGTCGTAAAATGGCAAGTGGCCAAATACATGTTATTTTATAATTCCTTCCAGTATTTTTCATATCAACACTAAAATGCAAATCAGTACAAATGTTATTGTAAGTTCTATTACATTTTAAAACTAAATTAATATACTATGGATGGCATTGCATGTCATGGGAGCCACTCCAACTGAACAAGCTGTTAAAGAAAATGATACTGCATGCAATCAAGATCCTCTGCTGCTGAGCTCTGCCCAAAAATGCAACTACATCTGACAAGTGGAGCTGAAAGAAAGTCCCCGAAGCCAGTGCAGACATTTCTTTCATTCAAACCTTTGCCATTAAAGTTGAAATCTCACTATATCGCTCTAAATGAAAAAGGAGGGGAAACATTCTGTGTTCTTATATGCTCCATCTTAAATCTCCTACTTCATAATTGCCTTCACTTGATATTATTATAGCAACATGTAAGGCATCTGAATCAAAACCTATGTTACAATGCTAATCTGCAGCATTTATTATGGGGCGAGCATCCCAAAGACAGAAATGGTTTAATTATATATCAGATTTACCTCTGCTGATAGGTAAACCACGCACTGTAGGATGGCTGTGAGCTTGGTATCTCTAATATTTTTCATTCCTCTTTTTTATAATTTACATGTGGTTGTTTAAGTGGAAAATCACGAATTATAGCAAAATGATCCCACTGATTTTTATCTCAACTTCAATCTTTGAGAGCAAAATGAGGAAAACTTGTTTGGTTTTCCCCTTTCTCTTGCATGTGAAGTTAATATTCACCTAAATGAGAGCCTTGACAAGTTGTTGAGTTTATGACATCATTTTGAGTTAGCATATTTAGTGTTTTCCAAAAAAAGTTTCAGGATCACAGTTTAGATATGTAGTATTTTTTGTGTGATGTAAATATGCATTTGGAAGAAAATTTTTTCAACATGGCCCTGTTCAAAGGACTTTGGCATGCAGGAAGTGAAATGGTGCACTTCGGTGAAAATTTAAACTCTGTCTGTGGAGAAAATATGTTATAAAATCAAAATTAAATTCCGTTACTGAAATAAGAGACATAATTATGAATTTCCTCAGATATTTTTTATTCTACAGATATTAGTCTCTGAATACACTGTGTTTGCACTTAATTTAAAAACCTCTGCAGTGGTGGCTGATTCACTCAGGATTTTCAACTCTTCAAAGTTGCAGAAACAATTGTTGAGGACTCTATAGCTGCTTCTTTTAAATATAAAAAATAAAAATGATGTATGGAGTGTTGAATCTTTGCCCTTGAGAAGATGAGATTTTCATATTTACTGTTGAAGTTCACTTCATCCAACCTTATTAGTTACACTTTTCAAAATACTTGTATTTTGTTTCATACTGTAAGTTATGAGTCTAGGAGCCCTATTAAACCCAACACTACTGCTTTATATATAGTTCAGATGAAAATATACGTCATAAAAATACACATTAAGTAGGGACTATCCACATTAAGATATAAATAACACTGGAATTCAAACTGGGAAATTCAACAGAATTTCACTTTTACATCAAAATTCTAAATTAACGCTATTCCGGACAGGTGTATTTAGGCTAACTGCATATCCTCCAGTTTAATTGAAACACTCATACTTCTATTATGGCTAAATCAATGCTATACTAGAAAGTAGGTAAGGTATTTTATCAGAGGTAGGAACTATCTAAATTAACTAGCCTTTATCTGGGCTATTAATTTTTGTCTTAATTAATGATATGGTAAAAATACTACTTTGTTCTTTTATGGTAATGATGCTAATTTGTATTCAAGTGTCCTTCTGTAATAGAAGATACTCTTTGCTTTTTTCCTAGCAGTTGTAGGAAAGTATACGAATGAAAATACAGAGACTTTATGTGAACATATGGGAGAATAGCTGTATTTTTCAGGACTATATTTGGTCTGCTGGCAGTTATGTTAAACTCCATTTATTATTTCCATTAAATTGGGAGCCATCAATAGGTCAGATCCCTAAATGCAGTACTTTGGCATTGAAGACAGTGCAGCTAGGTTGACCTACCTTAACTGTGTATCTGGCCCACAGTTCAGAAGACAGAATATTCCAGGGACTTCCATTTACTCAAGGTCATGAGAAGAACTCAAATTCACATTTAAAAGACAGAATCTATTGGAAGAATAAAAATCTTTAAGTCGAATAAAAATATAAGAAATTTATACAACAAGCCAGATGTGTACAAGCATTTGAAACTCAATAATGCTGAAATATACTCACTGGGATTTTAAAAGCATCAAAATCCAAGAATTCAGTGTTCAAAACTATCATCTAAAAGCCTATGCATAGCCTGAGCTATTTCCTTCTTTAGGTTTGGTTACTGAGATAAATTGCTTACATCAATATATTGAACATTTGGAAGGGCACTGGAGTGGTCAAGCTACTGTGAATCTGTGTCAAGGAAGTCATAGTAAAGCTAAAGCAGACCTGCTCCCTGATATGCCAATGATATTGCGTCAGTTACACAACTGGGAAAGAGAATTCTCTTAAAAAGTAGAGGAATTTTATTTAATTTTCATCAGTCATTCAAAGTAATGGGGGTTTTGTTGGTGGTGGCTTTGGGTTGGGGTTTTAGGTTTGTTTTTTTTTAATATGTTATTATTCTTGACATATGTTGGTTATTGTACATAGGTCTAAGGCAATTAACAGAAATATGACTGTAAATTCAGGCTCAGAAAGACAAATCAATTATTTTTTAGAAATATCTTGTAGATAGACTAGCCTGTGGGTTTTTATTGACACAAGCACTTTATCAATGCTAAAGAGTTTTTTCAAGTCACTTTAAGGAGCTATCAGAACTGACAATTTCTGCTACCATATTTGCATGTTAATGAACTTTCAGATAATGCAGGCTGCTGCTATTCCAGTGTCTGACTGGAAGTGACATATTTTAAATTTGCTGCTCTGCTTCATCCTGTAAAATACTTTAGAAAAGGAGGTGGATGTGGGAAACAGCAGCTAGGCTGGGAAAACAAATGGGTGAGGGCAGGAAACACAGCTGACCTCTCAACTTTTACATCAGAAGCTTAGATAGAGGTGCCTCCAGGATCAGTCCCTCCCCTTGGACCCCAGCCTGACTGTCCCCCATCAGAGAAGGTGCTCCTGGATGTCCAGACACCGAAGACAAGACCAAATTCTGCCCTCTACAGTGAAAGCACTGACAGGTTGACCTCATCCCGCTACTACAATCTCTTTATTCAGTCCCGCAACTTTTGCAGACCAGACTCTCTTGCACTGCCCAGCCATGCAATTCAGCTTGAAAGTCTTGCTGTCACTTGGTAGTTTTATTGAGGGCATCACTGCAGTTGAGTTAGCCTCCAACTACTTATCAGTCTTGCTACCAAACTACTATTTAGACAGTCTGCTTTTAGGCCATGCTGTTGCTGCTTAAAACCTCTTCTGTCCGCATGCAGAAGTTTGGAGCATGAGGAGACACATGCCTGAGCATCTTTCGGAAGGCAGTGTGTAGAAGCAGAGTTAGACTTTACTTCACATTTTCTCTGTCCATGAAGGCAAAACGGGTCACTCTCCTGCAGCTACCCTGCTCTGCTTCTCCCAGCGCCACCCAGAAGAACAGGACTTTTCCCTATGCTGTTTCCCTAATAATTTAAGAGCTGTGACTGACAATTAATAGAAAAAGCACCCTACTGGTTGCAAGTACAAGCTGATGATAAAAAACCTAAATGGTATTTAGGTTGTTGCTCATACAGTCAGTGTTCTCACTTTGCATCTCTTCCCTCATCTCCCCTTTTGGCATACTGCTTTCTTGGTTTAGGAAGTGGCCTGTTCCACTAGTGAACTAGTGGTTCCTCCATGGCTAAAAGTGTTGGAATAAAATATACAGTAATGTGGGAGCACTTGGTAAAATAAGCTCCAGCTAGTTGCAGAGGCTCAGGAGGCAGCTGTTGCTTCCAAAATGTTTACCAGATATTGTACTAGAAACACTGCAGTGTAGCAAAAGGGGTTTTTTCTGAAAGTCTGACACTAGAAGGAAGAGATAAGCAAGACTGGGCCTCCTTCAGTCAAAGATGTATGGGAAAACTACTTAGAGAAATTCTTGGCCTGATGATTTCAGAAATCTGGCTACACTAGAGATAACTTTCATTTGAAACTAAGTGTGAAATTAAGGATTAAGAGACAGGGGCATGTCTCTTGCAAGGAAAGGCTGGGCCTTTCAGCCTCCAGAAGAGATGACTGTGAGGGGACCTCATCAATGTCTGTCAGTATCTGAAGGGACAGTGTCAAGAGGATGGACGAGGCTCTTCTTTGTGCCAAGCAATAGGAGGCAATGGGCAGAAACTGATGCACAGGAAGTTCTTCCTGAACATGAGGAAGAACTTCTTTACTCTGCAGGCAACTAAGCACTTTGACAGATTGCCCAGAGATGCTGTGGAGTCTCCATCCCTGGGGATATTCAAGAACCGTCTGGACACAATCCTCTGCCATGTGCCCTAGGATGGCCCTGCTTGAGTGCAGAGGTGACCCTTTATGGTCTTTTTCAATCTTAGCTATTTTGTGATTCTTTGAAATGAAGAGTCAGACTGGGATTTTTGGTGTGTCTGAAGACCTTCCCTCTGTGCACATACTGTTGGTCAGTCTAGCAAGCTCCTTATCCCATGTATTCTGCAGCTTCTGAAAGCTCTTGTCTTCCATCACACAGACATTAGCCAAGCACAGACCTGGAAAGAGGAGCTGCCATATTTGTGACCTGAAAAGAAAGAAGAAAAGAGTTTTAATTCCAAAACAGATAGTACAGACAATATGCAATAAAAACACGAACGCCTCAAGGACCTTTTAGATAAGGAGGCTGATACCTCCAGGGAATAGGCAGGGACAGGACAGCACCTGCTCTCCTCTGCACCAATCACTCTCCTGAGGTCCCTCTGGCCCCTGAGGTCAGCCCTAGTTTGCATCATAACTGGGTGGGTTTTGAGACTTCTTTGGAATAATAATTGCTTGTGACATATGCATTGAACTTGATTTTTGCCATTGCTCTGTGTTTGTCCTGCATAGAGAAAAGTAATTCACATTGATTCTCAATGGAGGAAGAAATCAGTATAAAACAAAGAAAAATAGAGTGATTTATCCTTCTCAACAAACACATCCCACAGATATTTCTAAACCTTGATATGGCATAGCATATCATAGAATCTTTCAGGGTGGAAAAGTCTTCTAAGACCATTGAATCCAACCATTAACCCAGTACTGCCAAACCCACCACTAAACTATGGCCCCAAGTGCCACATCTACATTCTTTTTAGTTGCCTCTAGGGATAGTGAATCAACCACTTCCCTGGGCAACCTCTTCCAGAGCTTGAAACCTGTTCAGTAAAGATTTTTTTTATATGCTGTAATACACCAGCATAATAGTAATATAGAAAAGAATTAAACATTTTTCTTTTTTAAAATTTTTAACAAACCTTTGCTCACATAAGACCACGCATAAATTGCAACATGTTTACACGATCCCTCACAATAATTTGTGACTCAGTCCTATGCACAGAGTGATTTGTATATTGGTCATAGCTAAATAGTTTAAAATCAGGTGTCAGAGTGCAATGCATATTTTATGTTACAGCACCATCTACAGTAAGGACAAAATATCTCACGATAAAGTTCCTATTTTATCAGATGATAAATCACAATAGGCTTGAATTTGTATTTGTCTGCAGAACTGGCCAATTTATTCCCAATTTGCAATACAAAACCTGCTAATCTTCTGATAAATTAATAATAATGTTAACTTCCTTATCTCTTCTTTTTCTTAGGGAGCCTCATTTGTTTGTATTTTATAGGCTACCTTGTGTACTTTTTAATTTCTAATTACTTTCTAATTCTATAAAACGTAGGAAGTATTTAGTTCACATCAATTACAAGTAGAATAACAATCCACCACTTAAATCCTGAGTTATGTCACATGTTATGTTTCAAGACCAGATCTTCCTGCTTCCTTCTTTTGTCACAACAGGTAAGTATTTGCTGCCAGACAAATTATCTGTCTCACTGTGCCAGCATACTGGTCCAGTGGGCACCTAAATATATGTCAGTTCACTCCCAAGTTCTCACTCAACTGACCAGCTTCATGAGAGCAGAATACCCAGCAACTTTTCCTTGTTCATTGTTCTAAGCAGGAGAACAGAAAAAGTAATATTTTTCTTCCATACCATTCAAGTTTCTGGAAATATCTTATCCATAGGGGGCACTATCACACAAAAATATATTTCAATCTGACTGACTGTATCTATCGTCTATCTCCTCAAATCCTTGTAATTATGCAGCGTCAGTGCATACCTCACTGTATATATTTAAATTGAAAATTTCTGCTAAGTGTGCAAATTCTGCTGCACTTGTCTGCAGTTTAATTGCAATTTTTTATTTCTCTTTTGCTTATAATATTTCACTTTCTTTTTCTTTTCTTGTAAGCCTTATCTAAAGTATAGCAAATACTTTCTCTAAGTGTTGGATTTTTCTTTCTTTGTGACTTATACCAATTTGCACTGTGGGATCCAGGGAACTTGCTTTTCCCTCCAAAAGGCTACTAATTGAAAAATTTTGTTAGGTCACCAAAAGAAGATTACTTTAAACCATCAGTTCTTTATTGCTTACCATCTAAGTAGTAGAAAATCTAACACTTTCACAGATCAGAGCAGACAGTGGAGCACATGAGACAAAGTCTCTTTTTTTTTATTGTTTTCTGTGCTATTATTAACTCTTTAATTCTGTTCTGCAAAATAAAAAAATCACAGGTGAAAAAATGAATGTAGGACAAGTAGGGGCAGGAGATGTGGGAAATGACAGGGAGGGTCTTTATAAACTTCTCCCTAGTGTCCCACAGTAAAACACATGCACTGCATTCTGAAGTATTTCAGCAGATTATTTTTCTTCTGACAATTTAGCATCATTTTAGGTGAATCACCTCATACTTTCTCCTATGGCGCACAGGAGTTTGACCTTACAAACAGGCGGAATTAGAATAACAATCTTATTTAATTTTAGACAAGAGCTCTGTATATGGAAAGGTTCTGGTGTATGTTGGAATAAGAGCTCCTCTCAAACCAGATTTCACAGTTAATAACTTTCCCTCATGAGCATCAGAAGAGTATTAGCAGAGCTAATGTGAAGCTGTAAGAGCTCTATCAGTGGCCTAATGCAGATTCACAAGTGGAATAATTCCTGAAAGTATGTGTAATGTAACATGTGAAATGATAAAGCAGCTGCTCCATAGTTTGCTCCTTTTTCACAATAACCTTAACAGAGGGCTCATGAATTGAGAAGCCAACTAAGAAGCCAACTATCACTTCCTGTAAACTGGGCAGGGAAACAGAGCAGCTAAAAATTGCAAATTGTCTATAACTTATAATTTCAAGTGACTGGATGTGGCATTTATTTCACTTTTTCTATTTTTTAACAAGTTTTGAGTAATTTTAAATAATTTCCTTGATCACGAAGTCTTCCCAAGAGCACTGCTTCATCCTTACATCTCTTCTAGATCTAAAAAAACTATGGCTTTCTAAGAGTAGGAGGATTTTATTATACACAGCCTAGTTACTTAAAGACATAAGATTTGAGACAATTACAAAGTATTAGACTTTCTGTTCTGATTTCCCATGTCTGACACATTTTTCATTTTTGTACAGTTAATCTACCTGTCATATGATTTATGACAAACCACCAAAATTATGTTTAGACAAAGTTTGAGAAGCTGAGATTATCTGGTCTTTTTGTAGCTGAACATCAAATAAGAAAACAGTAAGGACTCTAGACATGACTGGATTTGGCCACTTGTCTATCCTAATTTCAGTATGGTACTACCCTTTGTATGCTTTAGGATTGCTGCCATGTTCTTACAGATGGTGCCTCTGGTTATTCTCCAGTCTGTAAATGGGGATGAGCTTCAAATACATTTAATGCCTCATCTGAGACATGATTTTGCTCCTGGCTTGGGAACTAATCATGATTATATGACAGAGGGAGAGAAAGTATCCGTGACTTCTAGTCAACCCCAGCTGTTAACAGTGCCATGTCTTGTTTTATACACAAATTCACTGACTTCAGATTTCACTTGCTACTTCTTGCTGCCTTTCTCTGCTGCATGTTATCCTGTGGATATTTCTGTCAAAAAGTCATAGTTCTGTCCTTTTTTTCCATTAAATAAACTGGATTATTTAATACTCACAAAGTATTTCCTTTTGTCTTCAACTGATTTTTTGTGGCTCATTTTGCACATCTTCAACTTCTTCAAAGTTTTTTTAAATACTGTGTATGCTAGGTATAGATAGATAGTGATTCCACTTATGCTGCTCATTGTTCTTTTATTAAATTTTAACCCATCACATCAGCTATTTTTTAAACAATAGTGTCTTGAATGCTTCTGCTGACTTACTTCTCTTCAAGACTTCTCTGAGTTTTCCAGAACTGAATACTTCTTTCATTAGGAAAAGACTGCATATTGTGTTTTTTTAGCTTTAAAATCATGTCATAACTTACAAAAAAAAAAGTAATGGTACCAAGTTTAATTCCAATACACCTTTCTTCCTGTTCCACTAGCTATAAAAAGTTTGGGCTCATAGCACCTCCAGAGGGACACAAGACTTGTGACTCCTACTGGATGTGGAACTCAGAGGAAACTGGCTGCTGAAAGTCAAAGCCATCAGCTCTCTCTCAATACCTTCTGGATCTTGGTCCTGTCCCAGATTCTTTCACAGCATTGAAAATCTACCTGCATGCAAAGTTCTGTATCAGCTCCGTAGGCTGGTGGTCCTCATGCGGCACATACTGATCCACTTGCCCACAAAATCAGCCCAGCTCCTTTTGGTTAGTCAGGAGCTGGACTTTATGAATTGACTTCCAGGATTTGGAATAATGACCTGTAACTTGCAGCAAAATAAACGGAATACACCACAATATGAAAGTGCTTCCCAGTCATTTCCATCACTGTTCATTGTACACTGTTGTAATGACTAAATATGTGCACCCCTTTAACCTGTCTTTGAAATTCCGAAGGGGAATTATTTCCAGACTTTGAACACAACCTCCCAATATATGGCAAAGCTATATTCCTACTTTGGTTTAGCAAATACAGAGAGCCCATGCACACATTTTGTTGTTTCCATCTTCTTCCACGTTATTTTTGTAGCACCATTCATAATGTTTCTCACAGCTGTGAAGTATTATATTTAGTTGAGGAAGTTATTGATTTGCTCACCCTCTCCCAGACTTTGCCAGAAGACTGTGTTCACTAGCAACCACATCAGAGATTAGGCTAGCATGACAGTTTTGGACACAGGTAGCCAGTTCATGATTCAAGGAGTCTTTGGAAATGACATAAACATTAAGGTATACACAGAAATATTTTTTTCCTTATATTTAATTCAAAATTCAACAGGAAAAACAAATAGTCATTGCTGAGAAAGAGACAATCAGCTTCTCTAAATGTTACCAGTGGCTTTCATGATGAAAAATATATAGGCAGCATAGTTCCCATCTCAAAAGGAGGTGATGATATAGGACAAGAAACCATATATATATATATATATATATATTTTTTTTTTCCCCCCAATTGTATCATACTTTGTTCAAAGATGAGTAATTACTTTTATCACCAAATAATTCATTTCATTGATCAACATAACAAAATAAATATATGAAAATGTTCTTCAAAAAAAGTATTCAGGCTTCCCTAAATAAGTAAGTTTTGGGGTTGGGTCATGGGGCTAAATGCATTTGTGTTTGAGTTCAGGGATTGTACAAAGAAATTGCTTGTTATTTCATAACCATACACTTAGAGACAAAAATAATGCAGAAGATAGCTTTTGAGGTTTTCAGCAGTCATTTTTCAGATGCTAAATAAAAAAACGTGAGAACCTGGAATCACTGATGAATAAATCCTTTGATTCTTATCTCGGGGGAGAAAGGCAAATTCAGTTTGTTTTCTCTCAGATACTTATGTGGTCATGTTGATTGTCTGTGCATGTGTCCTAAAGGTTCCTTTTTCCTTGGTGGCTTCTTCATTATTGACAAAACAGACAGACTGATATGATGGAGAAGTCTCTAAGGAAAATAAGCAGGGATGCTGCTGATAAGCAACTTGAGCAGAAGAGACGGAATGGGTCTGTGAGTGTCATGGAATGAGCAATAGCATCACAGCTGCAGAGACCAGACTCAGTTATCTTGTCACTTGGTATTCAGTCTTGCTACAGCAGAAAAAACAGTGAAGGGCAGCCTGCTAAATTTTGCTGAATGTTGTGATGAGCCAGGAAACCAGGGATGACTGACAATTGGGGTTGTTCAGCCTGGAGGAGGCGAAGGCTCCAAGGAGACCTTAGAATACCTCGCAGTGTGTAAAGAGGGCTTACAAGGAAGAAGTAAAGAGACTTTTGACTAGGCCATGTAGTGATAAGACAAACAAGAATGACCTTAAACTGAAGGAGGGCAGGTTTAGATTAGACATTAGGAAGAAGTTCTTTACTGTGAGAGTGGTGAGCCACTGAAACAGGTTTCCCAGAGAATCAGTGGATGACTTATCCTTGGGAGTATCCAAGGCCTGATAGGATGGAGCTTTGAGGAACTGGGTCTAGTGGAAAGCGTCCATGCCCATGACCGGTAAGTTGGAACTTGATGGTCTTTAAGGTCCTTTACAACCCAGGCCATTCTATGATTTCCAACCCAAGCCGTTCTATAATTCCATTCTATGATTCAAAATGTACTTATGTAATTGAATTGAAGAAAATCACCATTGTCTATCAAGACATGTAAAAACTGTCTTTTAATAATTCATCTTCATAATAAAGTATTACTTTGGTATATTTTAAGATGTATCACAGCATTTTTGCCATAATATTTTATCTGAAAAACCTGGATTCTCATTGTGCTAGTTCTGCATTGATTGACATTTAGTGAAAAGGGAAGAAGGAAGTGATTTTCTAAGCTGTTAACAGCTTCCTCCGTGCCTGACAAAACCAACCAGTGGCTAGTTTTGAATACTGACACCTTGTTAAACCATGAGAAAGCTGAACATGCCTCTGTGAACACACATGTTAAAAATCAAACAAACCCTGGGAAAGCCCTCTTTTTCTTCCAGCCTGGGAATGGGTAGTAAGGCAGGCCAGGCCCCTTCCCAGGAAGTCTGCTGGGCCCATCCAGGCTGGGCCAGGCTCAGCATCTGCCAGGCAGGGGGAGGGGAGGAAAAAAAGCCCGGTCCCGGCCAGATCAGGCCCCAGTGGCTATTAACATCCTGCAGCCAGGCCGGTTCCCCCCCACCCCCCAGCATGGCCTCTGAGGAATCTTCCACCATAAACAGCTCCAGCCGCCGCTACCAAGTCATCTTGCTGAGGGGGTGTCCCAGTTCCATGAGAGATCATGAAGCTGGCACCAGGGGCAGCTCTGTAGCCTGTGCAGAGAGTGGCCCCCATGGCTAGAATTGAACACAGCTGGGGTCAGAGACCAGCTATGCAGCCAAAGCAACTGCTACCTCTCCTGAGATCCTAAAACAGCCCCCAGTGCAGCCTGAAATCCATCACCGTGACTGCTTCAGCCACCACCGATCATCATGACCTCCACAGGCCCTAGGAGAGATATTAACTCTTTCACTGCTCAGATGAAACTTGCAAGACATCAATCCTCTCTGAGTGAGAGAAAAGGACAGAGTGAAGACACGTAGAGAAATACATAAAGATATTAAGGTCAGTGAAGAAGGAGTCAAGTCCCAGATGGGAGGAGAATGAGAAGATACCTTGGTTTTAAGCTGAAATTCTTTTGCAAAGCCATGGTGATGGACTGTGATATATTAGAATATCCCTTTAATTTGTGGAAACAGTATGTGGGGAGATGAAGCGTTCAGATTACAGACATGAGCAAAGGAATTTGTGTTAAATTAAGTAAATGTTGAAGTAGCTGTGATCTCATGAGAAGCTTGAACAGAGAGAGAGATGAGATGAAGACCTGTCCCCAGGGAGAGAGGAAGAAGACCTCTGCTCCCAGAAATAAAAATTATCTCAGAGAGACATGAAGACGACCTTTGCTTTTAAATAGCTCATCCTTAAAATGGTACCCCATGAGTTTGACATGACCCATAAACACAGTTGTGGGAAGGTTGTGTGAAATGGGAGGGACTTCACGAATGCAGATTCCCAGGCGGCTGCTATTTGTGAGAATTGAAGCCACAAGAGAACTGTTTTTTTGTGGAGAAGTCTCCATGACATAACAAAAGAGATTCCTCTCCTTAAAAGAACTGATGAATGACTATTTTAGAGGTGGTCAACTGACCTAAGCCCCAGGGTTTTTTTCTCTGTACATTGTCAGTGGGAAAGAAAGGAAGGTTGTGTGGGGAGGAGAAGTGTTCCAAGAGTTTCATTCTGATTCTTTTTTTCTTTCTCTTGTAGTTTTATAATAAAGCTTTCTTTTTTACCCTTTAAGTTTGGAGCCTGCTTTGCTCTTCTCTTAATCCTGTCACACAACAGAAAAAGAGTAAATAATTCTAGTGGGGCACTCAATCCACCACAGTGTTTCCTGCATAGGCTCTAACTCCTTCTGAGCAACAGAGTTGCAGTTGGATAGACAGATAAGCTTGATGTGACTTGAGGTCAGGAAGAGGAGGGCTCACTTTACCATGTAAGATGTGTAAATCTATTGCATTAGCAGTGAAGTGTTTATACCTTATTTTATTCTGAAATTGTTTAGGTTTAGCTGACAGTCCATGGACATTTTTATGCCTTTGTTCACAGGATTGATGGTTCATATATTCTGTTAAATCACTTTCCCATGTAGGTACTTAGAGACATTGATTTAGTTACATACCAGGCTTAGATTAGAGATTGATATCAGCTGTTTTAGCACTGCAGTACATTTTGAGTTCATATTCAATTTGTTATCTACCACAATCTGACTAATTCCCTTTCTGAGTCAGTGACATCCAGAACATATTATCCCATTTGCAAGTAGCATAAGAAGCACACATTAGTCTCTACAATATAGCCTCAAATTTGCTGCATTAAAATACTTCTTATGCAAATTAGTTCAGGGGGCTTCTCAAAGAAATTTTGGTGTTTTTCTTAAAAATAATTACTTCTTTTACTATTATTTTTAACTCTGGCAATTTTTTCATATTATATACAGCTTTGTCAGCATAGATTTGCATTTCCATTAGTTTTCTTCCAAATAGCAAAAGGTCAATGACGTATTCTTCATTAATCCCACTTGAAACGTACCAACTGGATAATGATTAACCATTAACTTATCTTTTAAGGAACTATAAGGTAGTCATTTTAGTGTGGACTTGAAATGATACTGTCAAAATTTTAATCAAAATACTGTGCAGTGCTACATCAACTCACTTCTACTAGTTTAAGCATATTTTATCAAATCCTTTGTAAGTCAAATCTGTAATCATACAATGAAGATTTGCTTCAGCTGGGATGATCTATTAGCTTTAATAAACTGTTGAATGGTATTAATAAGGTTACAATTTTATAATCCTTTCTGAAGCATCAGGCATCAACAATTTCATGAGAACTGCAGGCAAAGTTCTCTGGTACAAAGAATATATGAAGTGGAGGCTGTGTTAAGATCTGGTAACTGTTTTAATCAATATTTTTATACCTGCCTAATTTCATTAAAAGGCAGTGAAAACATGCATGAGTCAAAGTATTATGATTTAGAGAAACTGCAGAGACTGGCACTGTAGAGTAGGTGTTATCCAGTCTAGGTCAACATGAAATTGAATTTCTCAAGGAGAATCCATTTTCATTCCTGAAAATCCTGTCAGAGCAGAATACTTGCACAGTACTTGTCCAGGATTTCTAGACATATCTCAGCACAGCAGGAGCTCTGAACATAATGTTTATAGATCAGATATGATCACTGTGAAACTTCAGACCACTATCACTGGATCTACTCTTACAGATCTGATCCTGTTCTACTGATCAAAATGTCTGGACACAATGGAGCTACTGTAAATTAAAATAAAGGTAAATACATGTAGGGTATGTCTTGTTCTTTTTGGATGTTTGACTCTTTGATATACTGTACACAGCACACCCACAACATTTTCTGGGCAGAAAATTTAGCAGCATTTTGGAGTTCTTGCTGTCAGACGCATGGTCTTAATATTCCTTTGTGGAGAGGAATTGTATAACAACATTACCAGAAGATTTTGCTTGCAAATTCTCATGAGGCAGTTGCAATACAGTGATCCTGAACAAAAGAAAGGATCTTGGAAGCTGTGACCTATCAACTCAAGAGAGTAGACCTGAAGCCTTTAATTTCTATCAGCAAATTACTAGGTGTCTCATCTCCATTGAACAGAAAGGTCACATTTCTGTTTTCACAGGAGAGACACGCTAATGAAATACTGATGCAGAGGTAGAAAGTGGACCAGGTTGTTGGGGTTGAGCAGGATAAAGGCTTTTGCCTAAGGCCGTGGGTGAAAACCCCTTAGTTATGGTGAGCAAAAAACTCACCCTCATTGCCCCCTGGGAATTCTTATGCTAATGTTGCTAGAAAGTTCTTTGTTTTTCCTGTTGTTATTGGTTCATAGTTGGTGCATTGATTTAAATATTCCTAACTGATGTTTGTGATTGGAACCCTTCCCTCAGACGCCCTCCCTATCCTACTCTGTATACGTTACTGTTCCAACCCCGGCCCTCGCCCTTTCTGGTATACCCTAAACTGTGAATGCCTTCTATGTGTTTATTATTTTGACTGTTAAAGCCAACGTTTTGTTTTGGGTCACCGAATTGTGCCCATCTCTGAATTTATTCACCACCAGGACTTTCTGCTGCTAATCCTAAGGTAGCTGCCGGCCACACAATCTGGGCCCAGTGTGCTACACCAGGGAGTTAATGTGACTGAGACACCTAGTTTTGGTACAAAAGGATCTGCATACTGGATGCAAAGCACCACTGCGGAAATGTAATCTGCTCTTCCGAAAGGAGATGCCTAAATTCTTTTTGCAGTCAGCACAGAAATAGCTAGAGCTCTGGAGGCTTCTGGAGAGTTGTAAAGTAAAATTATACTAACTACTTACATGTTCTGTTCTTAATTGAGAAGGTCTACATCCACTGGCAACCAGAACTAATGGTGTCTTTTAAAAGATATAGCATAGAAGTGAGCACAAACCTCTGGGTGTGATGTGAATCTCTTTTCTTTCAGGATCTCAGCTCATCCTTCTAAGGAAATACCTTAACTGCCAGCTTTTGGGGTTGTTTTCACTCTTTTTATAGTTGTGGAGCCAAAAATGCATGTGTGAAAAATGGTGAGATGTGGAGCTAGGCAAGACAGAGCACAACTCTCATCTGGATTTTGTCCTTGCTCTGTTACATTCACAGAGGTCTGTAATGCCAGAATGAAAAGAAAATATGGCATTTGTGGGTGAGAAAAGAAATATTTTTGATTATTGATATTGAATAAGTAACTTATTAATGCTGACATTGGCTAAGCTGTAGGAGATATTTGTGTCCCCTGAAGATTAAAACTCTAAAAGTCCATGTAGCAATGCTGCAGTGCTTGAAAGGCAAACAGACAAACTGTCGAAGTTATCCAATAATTTTTTTCAATGTCTCCTAGAAAGCTGGATGCCTTTATTGAGAAACTGAGATATCTTTCAATTAATTTGTACCGCTGTTAGCAAAATCTTGTGGGGATTGGTTCTGAAATTGAGTTATATGAAGAAATTCTGTAAAGAATCCATATGAAAACTCAGGTGAACTTAGTATTTAATTACTGCTTATAACATCATGTTTCAAGAAGGTGACATCTCATTGCTCACTCTCAAGCAGTGCATGGCTTTGTGCTCACTCTCATCACAGGTGAAAATTCACAGTTATTTTTGATTAGTACAAAGATTTGATAAACCTCTCAAGTCACAGCAACACTTTTCTTCTCTGCTTCTTTTGGAATACACTTAAGTTCCATAGTTTGCACTTCTGATTCTCTTTATATAAGAAATAGGGAGGAAAACAAGCTCGTGATATAAGCATGAAATCTGCAATGAGAACAAATCCCTAGGGAACCTAGAGCAGAAATTAAGCATATTCTTGGAAAAATACTTGAATATAAACAGCTAAGTAATTGCCTGGCTTATTCAACCTATGCACAAAAGGCCCACAGCCTAAAATATTTTAGATAATGATGGTTTGCTAAAAAACATCTCAAGTTACTTTGTAAAAGCAGTGATATTACTGATGTATGGTTGAACTAAACAAAATGTCAAGCACATTATGAGTCCTTTGGCTGAACTTTTTCATTAGAAAATGGTGATTCATTCATACTGAAACTCTGCAACGGAATGTGCAGCTCTAGTGAGACGTTCTCCTCATGGGGAAACTGATGTCCAGAGCAGCACCTCTGTGCTGAGAAGCTCGATCCTGAAACAGCATCTGGAACACTCTCTGTGTCTATGGCCACAGAAGGCGAAAGACAATTATTCATAGAGTAGAGCAAGGAAATGTGCTCCACTACTGTGGATTGAATCAAATCTGGATCAAAGCAGTTTCTTATTTTGCTGATGTTACAGAAATTTTTGTTGATCAATAATTTGGGACCATTATCATCAGTACAACAGATAATTCACTATGCTAGACACATACAAAGTGTAAATAGATGTTATTCTATAAAAAAATTCCAAAAAATTCTAATCCTACCCCAACACACTCATGCAGAATGATGTGGAAACTTTGTGAGCACTCTTTGTGGCCCTCTGAAGTTACTTGTGCACCTCATATCCTAAGAATGATGGTCCCCCCCTTTGCAAGATACATTTTTTTTTAATCTCCCACAGGACATGTGTGCTCTCCAGCACTACATGAGCCCCTTCAGCTCCCTACAGCTTGCTGGGGCTGGGACTGTTGCAAAACCCCCCTCAGAGTCCCACAGGCACACCAGGTGTTAGTCCCCATGTGTATGTGTCTCCTCAGGCTGGACACAGATGGCTTGTGGTGGCCCATGGGAAGGTTGCAACCATTGCAGGGCAGCTTCTGGCAGTGCTGCACCAGGCTTTGCTTCACAAGATTTTCTTACACCCATGTCTCTCAGGTAAAAAATTTTCAAATAGTCTTTTATACCTCTTTTCAAGCTGACCCTTTCTATGATTGAAAAATCTCCCAGAAAACGCCTGGTTGCTGGTTAATCTGGCTGGTGGTTATGTTTCTCTCAGCAGTACCAGTCTGTTCAAGTATTTGGGCTGATTGGCTTTCAGAAGTTTGGGGTTGGGTCTTTTTTTAATCATTCCCTAGCCACAATTAATGATTTCATCTGTTTGAATCTTTTAAGAGATTGAATGGATTGCTTGCAAGTAGCATACAAATTTTGAAAAGGGATTTGAAACTAGGTACTGAATTTTTATATTCCTGAAATGAGATATCGTACCTGTTATGAAGGATGTCCCAAAAGGGAAGAAAGATGAAAGGATAGCTGATTGTTGCCTAATACCAGCTTATAGGCAACACAGAGGCAGATTATTCTCAGATGTGCTCACCAAAGGGACAAGAAGCAACAGTTTTACGTTTCATGAAGGGAAATTTCAAGGTTTTATTTACCTATAGAAAATCCCCATGAAAGTAGTTAAGCACAAGTTGCTAGAAGATTTGGGATATCTCCATCATTGGAGATTTTCAGAAATGGACTGGACAAGGCCATAAGTAACTAAAAGTATACTAAGAAGAAATGCTGCTAAGAGAAGGGTGTCAGATTGTCTTTGGTCATCTCTTCCAACCTAAATAATGCTGTGGTTCAACGCTTCCACTTTTGTGTACTTAGTACTCTCCTAAGGACAAATACCTAATTACTGAGAACACGTCTGCAGTCTAGTAGGACAATTAAAGATCTCATGAAGAATACTGTATCTAAAGTTATAAACTTCTCAGTGCTTAAGCACTAAATTTGCAGAGTCTGGACAAATAAATTCTCTTAAATTCTCTTAAACATCAAAGAGATGCAATTGTTTTCAGGACCCTGAGAAATATAGGAAGATAAGCTTGACAGAAGAAAGGGTAAGACACTAGAAAGTGTGTGTATATCACACACTGCACCACTATTGGGAAAGAGCTGTAATAATTTGATAGCCTGATTGTAAAAGTCAATTTTAGTGCAACTGACCTAATAATGATACTGTCAGCTTTAGACTAACAATAAAGTATTTGTTCCATATAGAAGGTTTGATTCTTTAGCCCACTTTATTCACACAAGGTACAGCCTGGTAACCCACCCTTGGGAATCAGTTGTGAAATTTGTGTGTAATGATGTAGAATGTGGGCAATAAAAGGTGTAAAAGGGAATACATCAGCTGATCAGGTTCAGGTTTGAACCCAGGATTACTTGGAAAAGTCAGAGACAGCCTCAGTTATAGGCATACACAGAAAAAAACTACCCATGGAACTCATCAAGTTCCATCATCCTTGCTTACTAGCACAGGCATGTTCCTCTTTCTTCTGTGTACATTCAAACCTACAAACTGCCACTTCCTTTGTCAAAGCCTTAGACAATGACTGACAGAATAAGTAAAACTTTAGCTCTGTTGAAAACTGTTACAAAGCCATGAATGTCAGAGTCATGAACCTAGACCGAGATAAAATACAAAGTCTAATAGTCACTCTGTGATTTGGACAGTTATTTTGATGAGTGAGAACAGACTTGTGCATGCCTTCCCCACCAGATCAGTATGCATTCTTCATGGTGTCTCAAAGTGAGTAAGCACTCCTTTTGAAATGAAAGAAAACAGAAACAATCTAGAGAAAAACCACCCTGCTTAGGTACCTCCAGTCACCTCTCCTGAGGGAGTGCCCTAGCTTTTAATCTGCTCAGCAAAGTGGTTCACTACTCCCCTTTTTTCTGATGATAGATACCATCTGTGGCTGCTTTGCTGTCTGCTGAACTCTGTGCTTACTCTGTGGTAAGTGGTGCAAAGATCACACCTAATAGACCCTGCTTTTCCCAGGGTTTTAGCGAGATTTTTGTCTCAGCTCTGAATCATGACAGATGGGGCAGGAGTTAAAAAGGCTCCTGTGTACATTTGCATACCAGGGGAACTTTGCAACGCCAAATGTAGACAGTAATTACACATACATTCTGGAGTTTAGGTTTCTCGATTTGCTCTTCTTCATTGTGGATCTAAGGCTGATAGGATTTTTTGAAAGAATTTTATGTCCAAAAGTTAGACATGAAATTAATTAGGTGGGGGGAAAAAAATCTAGTGATCATGTTCAGGATCTCAGAAGGCCTGACATAAAAGAAAAAAAATGGAGAAGGACTCTACTGCCTAAACAGCATACTTTCTTGAGGAAATACATTGATAGTAAACAGAGGATGCTTGAGTATTTAAAAGCCATCAGCAACAACCAAAACCAGAAGCAGAAAATTAGGAACCACTCAGTAAAATCCCCTTCTCACAGGAGTTTAGCTAATTTTCTTGCTTTGTTTGCACTTTGTGTTGTAAAAAGTTCAACAGAAAAAGCTCAAAAGAGAATTAGCCCTGACTTTTCTGCCAATTTTTGGCTACAGCGTAGTAGAAATTTTGGAACAAACATCCTCAAGCTAATGTAAACCTAAAGCCTTTCCCTGATTTCTTGGCAACAGCTCTACTGTATGAAGTAAGCCTTCTCCTTTGTATTTCTTTTACATTAATTGCCTGCTCCCAAAAGATCATTAACCCTTCTGGGACTATTCATGAATCTCTGAAATCACAGTCTAGAGACCTGAATGGTCAGGTAGAAAGTCTAGGACCAGGTTAGATTGCCTGAATTAGTTTATGACAACTTGCAGTCTGCTTTTTAAGCACTGAAGGATCCAAGTTGAGTGTGTCAAGTGGGCAGTGTGAATGACAGGTCTCTCTTACCTTACAGCAGTGTTGGATTTCTTCAATGTTTGGTTCCAATGTAGGACAAGAAGAATACTTTCTTTCACCCACATAAAGTCCTAATGTCCTCTTCGAGGACCAAATTCAGTTCTACTAGAGTGTGCTTTCAAGGTATTTTATCCCGAAAGCACTCTGCTATACACAGACTCCTTTTCTGCTACATGAATACCAGGATGGTGAAAAAAAGTCACTTCTAGTAGTAAAACGGAATTTCTTTATTCAACAGTACAAACCTCCTTCATTAGTATATATTTTAGCAGGTGTTTCATACTTTCCAATAAGGAAAACTTAATTTTACTTTTTTTTTAAGATCTAGAGTAACTTCAGTGGTATTATAGTAATGGATAAGAGAATATATTTTCACTCTTTAAAATGGTGTCTGTGGAAATAAACATGAAAACTTTTGTATTGGCTGTTATTAACATTGAAAACTATTCAAAAGTGTTAGGTAACTCTAGAGTTAAGTTTTTAGTGTTTGTGCTAAATCTTAAGTAACATTTTTATACTACAACCTTTAACAACATAAGCATATAATATTTTTTTCCACAGGATACTACGTCATTCAGTGCAGAGGACAGACTGTTAGACCTGTGGTGAATGAAACCGTTGTCTGTACAAACCCTGCCTTATGTTTGATAGAGTTTAGAACTTAAATAGAAAACAACAACAACAACAACGAAAAGAGGAATTTTAGGAAGAGAAATGATGGTCTTGCTTATCAGTTGCTTGAGTACATGCTGGGTATATTTCTGCCTCTGCCAGATGTCCAGTTTGTCAGAAGAGCCTAATTTCAATATTTTCTATGAAAATGAGAGTTGGATAAAGCAGAATTGCAGGAAATGCTATGCAAAGCACTTTAATATATTTAAGTCTTTTATGTAAAAACACATTATTTTATAATATCTTTACAAACACATTAAACATTTATAAAGTTTAAATATCTTAATAAATCAAGGGCATAAATCATATGTTTGTATTTAACTGTGCAAGTTGTGCCAAGTTTACAGAGCTGTCATACTAAGAGTAACTCAGAAGGTAAATCTATCCAAAGTAAATATACTTTGTTATTTTTAATACAAATTACCCTCAATTAGAATAATTGTTTAATTTTTATTTTCAGCAATATTAACTATGTATTGGTTTTGTCTCTGCCTGTGGAGTACATAGGAATATTTGCATGGGTTGGGATATATTTCTTCCCCACAAGGTGGTGGCATTACTATGCTATATAGTATCTTTTTTTCAGAATGAACTGAAGCAGTTTTATTTCCAAAAGGCGTAAAATGTCATGCCATTTCAAGCCACTAGCAGAACAATTTAAGCTCACATATATCTATTTAAAAGGTTAACTAACTCCACCTACCTCAACTTTTAAGACTAAAATATCTTTTAACAGATATCTTTATCTAGATTTGCCAAGAGAGCAATTTTGTCATAAGAACCCAAGAACTAAGGAATCAGTTTCTCTGTGTGGTGAGATGTGTAGGATCACTTCAGTTAAACAGAGAACAGACCTGTTTCTGAGGGTGGTCAGCAGCTCACATCTCAGGGGTCTCTGAGGAGCTGCTGACCAGGGCCCCGAAGTGTGTGGCAGAGAGGGTTGATTAAACCGGGCTGTGGAATGCCAAATCCCTTTTATTTATGTAATGGGTTAAAACCACCACGTTCGTTACTGAAGATTCAAAATTGCTAAATACCTAGATAAATTAACAATAAAATAAGTCTCAAAGTGATATCTCCAGTTTTTTCATTGCTAAAGAGACATAGAAATATCACTTGGTTCAACCTTTAAGGGAGAGGGATCCTTGGTGAGATTATCTAGCATCCTGTTCAATCTTAGCTTGAAAACCTCCAGTGGTGGGATTCTACCACATCCCTGGGGAGGGAATTCTAGCACTCTAAATACTGTCACTAATATAAACAAGTCATTGCTAAGGGAAAGGTGTTATGTGGAGCTAAAGACTGACAGCTTTAGATCTCTCCTCTATTTCCTGAAACATAAGAACACTAAGCATGCTAAAAAGCCATTGAAATATTTGATTGTTCTGAAGCATCATACTCCTTCTTTAAGCACAGCAATATCTAAAGTAAGAGAATACACCAGATTTTAAGATTTTTGCTTCAGGAAAAATATGGGAAAAACCAGTATTACATTATCCATAGCAGAATTTCTTCCAAAAGCTTTAATATAGCCCAAAACATTCTAATAAACAATAAGTGCAACTTCATGGGAAAAAAAAAATTAAAAGGCAATGGTAAACCAGCCAAAATCTGCCTTTAAAATCATACACATAATTCACATTGGGGAAGTGATGTTCTTAATTATTCCCTTGCAACCTGCTTCTTTGGCCACTGGCACATACAATAGCAGAATTCAACATCGACATAAATGGAAGCAGACTTTGGCACTGAGTGCTTTCTTCAGGAAGCCTGGTGGTCTGGGAGCATTACTGATGGATCTGTATTTATGTGAGAGAAACACATTTAAACTCTGCTCAGAGGAGGTATTTTTTCCCCAAGCTATGAAACAGAATGATCATGAAATGTTAGTTATTCAGTTCTAACAGAAATTTTAGTTATTTCTAGGACAAAATTATATAGCGTGAGGAGTGACCTGTTCTGAATAGCATTCAGGAAGCAACGAAAAAAAGTAGGAAATTAGCAAAAAATTTTAGCAATAATTTGAATGCAAACAGCTAAGAGGAGGCTTCTGACAAAATTGAGGGTTTTACCTTAATTTAAGAAGTAACAAATGGAGACATTCTTTATAAATAGTCTGTTTTATATTGCAGTCATTAGCAACTAAATTATTTTTTGCTTTTCTCTAGAATCATACTAAGGAGAAATTAGATGAGAAATTACATGCTCGTGGTAGGTTTTACTGAAGCCCTCTGAGATCACCACAGAATCACTTTTCCAAATATTTTCTCTGCAGATTTTTTTTTTTTTTAACAAACTGTCCTGTTAAGACATTTTATTTTGTAAATTGAGGAGCAGGGAAGGAATGAGAAATTTCCTTCTGGAAAAAAGAAGTGAATTAATGATATGCCATGGAATATTGCTTCATTCTATTACAATCAATGTGTGATCATATTCACAGGTAAGAGAAAAGTACATAGCAAAAGTAAATTGGTTAAAGGGTAGTTTACCAGCTATTTTTATGGTCTATTTTTGTGTTTCGAAGATCACAGACTGCTGGCTTTATTCCTTACTTTGGCCTCTGAATCTGTGAATCTTTTGCTTCCCCTTTCCATCTTTTTCTATTTTTTAATTATGTGGGAAAGGCGGTTACTCACATAACCTGCCACATACTCATGCCAAGTGCACTTTCACATTAAGATGATGATAACATGTAAATCTCAGTTTCACAGTTTCTGTAAGCTATCTGAGGATTTTCTCTTTGGCTTTAAGAAGTGTGAAAAGTTGCACATTTGTGTTACTTATTTCTAATTCCTTATAGACAACTTTGAATATCATGGTGCAGGAGTTCACCTGCAGGACCTCAGGTTCCTCTTCCATGACGATTTTAGACCACCTAAGTTTTTGAGACAGACTACCCATTTCTTGCTCCTTCTTGCAATTTTCTATGTCTGGCTACCTCAGCTGAAGCAATGGCAATACTTCCCATCTTTCCTCAGGCTCACATTTCAACTGCTCTTTGACAAGGAAATAATTTGAGGCTTATATCCTTCCTTTAGCTGGAGCAGTAAATAAATCTAAGTGGCCCTAATGTTATACTTTCCCAGGTAAGTGTTTTAACAATAGTTAGAAAGATAGTTATACCAAAGATAGGCATTTTATTCTACCTATATAATTCACTTATGTCTGGCACAAATTCCTAAACATACTAATCCTGGGGTTTTCATAGAACCAGCTGCAATTTTTGACATCAGCGCTTGAACATCATGGGAATCTGGTTCATAACATGACCTATAAAGAAGCCCTAATTATTCTTAGATAATTAATGTAACTCTAAAACATATTTTCATTTGGCAATATGCCTTTCTGGAGCCTTTACTCTGTACTTAAGCTTGAGGGAGCAGAAGATTTTCTGCCATAATCCATCTTTGGCAGTTTCTGTTGGCCAGTCTTCTCTCAATATGCAGGAGTTTGGGACTACCATTTTGAATTATATAACCCTTTCCATGCCCTGAGGACTGTAACTCTTGATTCTGGATTGCATTTCAGGGAAAAGTGCTTAAAATATAGGTGCTTATACTTTCTGTCTTCAAGATCCATAAATCCTCTTTTGGCTCTAATATAACTTCCCATTGAGGATCTATCCTTTAATGTCTAGGAAGCCTATGAAACTGAGCATTTCAGATTGCTGAAAATGCAGCACTCAGAATAAGAGTGAAAAATTCTTAAGCTTCAATAAACTGAAAACATTTTTATGTTTTTTTTTCTCCTAGCTGGAGACTAATTAAATTAATTCAAAATTTTTGCAGCAAAACCTGACACTGGGAACCAGAACAGATAATGTACAGAGCTCTGTGCAGCTCTGAGTGTTTAAAGATTACCTAAACTTCATGAACCTTTTCATATTTACCCAGACCATTTTGAGGTTTTATGCTGAAATTATGTTTAACTTGGGGTTTTGACATGTCACCAACTGAAATCCTGTTTCAATTTTTAGTTCCATCCAAAGTAAAAAA
>WBMY01011499.1:578383-643097 GCA_013397315.1 Donacobius atricapilla | reverse complement strand
AAAAAAAAAAAAGGAAGGGAGGACTGTACCATTATTTGCTGTAAACCAGAATCTCTACACTACTTTCAATAAGGCTGTGTAAGCTTACAACAACTGAAGAGCTAATCCCAGTGAAGTAAAGCCGTGTGGTGAATTGAACCAAAGAAAATGTTCAAATGAGTAAGGCCAGCTGTATAGCACAGGCAGGCTCTGCAGCTGGGCATTGGGCCAGGTTTCCCCATTAATTGCCTCCCCATGCTTCATTGAAGGAAGTTTGAAGCCATTCCAAATCTCCTAAGCTACCAAGCACCACCCCTCTGTTTTTACTCCAGCTGAGACTTCCAGATATTGCTCTTACTGGCAACAGAAATGGGAGTACACGCAAAGTAGTTTTCTAAACAGAACTTTGCGTGAACTGCAGAAATGGGGCTTAGTCATGAGTAACTCTAGTTCCTGGAGCAGCACTGTTGTAGGGGCTGATGATGAGTATTCAAGTAGAGGAAATGAGGTGGGAGGAGAGGCTGGGGCTGGAAAAACAAGGGGGAAGAAGCATATGGGAAAATCAGAGCTTGTCTGAGCTGGTTGCAAAGTAAGGGAGAAGAACCAGCTCTCAAAGCATAAAGACTTCGGGAAAAGTCTGAGTGAAAAAGCAGGAAAGGTAAGTCCAAAAAGAAGTGTATGGGATAAAGTTTGTGAGTTACAAGATGTCCACAAAGTAGATCCATGTATGGAAAGGAACTGAGCAGGGCAGTGTGGTAAAGAATTGAAGACCTCTTTTAGGACAAATTGTCAAGGAAGGTTGAATGGACCAGGAGAATGTGGTGGGAGTCACCAAAGAGACACTGGGCTTATGGAAATGAGAGCTGGGGTGGGAAGAAATTAAACTGGATAGAACAGGATGAGTGTGAACACCTCACCGAGGAGCTGGGAGAGCAGAGAGGCTTGACATGAACATGGTGGTGGAGACATCAGCGAAAAAGGTCTCCAGTTGTGAAGAGATGGCCTTACCTGTCAGTATCTAGTAAAGCTGTCACCCTTAAAACTAAAACATAAATTCTTATTTCTGAGCATCAACATTTCCAGTAGCAACACATAACTGAAAGCCAGAGTATTTTTATGCTGAAATGATCAAAAATAGCATGTGTTGGAATGGTTCTGCCCATCAGCTATCTGTGCTGTCCAGTATCAGTGTTCTGACACTTCACATATTCCAAAATGGCACAACTGAATGCTACTGGCAAGCAATCTCAATTCCCTCTCACAGCCATGGTGGAGATGATAGGAACTTATAACTGCTATCAATTAATCTCTGAGTTGAAGGGAGGCTTGAAGAGGAAATGAGAACAGTGTGAACGTCATGGTATGGAACTGATGAATGAATGAATGAATGAATAAATGTGCACAAGCCAGAAGAGCTGTTTTGGAAAGACTAGATTTTTTTTCTTTACTCCCAAGTTAATAAACAAAACAGAAAAAACACTTCAAGGCTTTGAAAAAAGTTCACAAAGCAAATTTCACATCTTTGCTATTGGGAGATCTTCCGCCTTATGTCTTTCAGAACAAAGACCTACAATGAATAAGAAAAGGATGCAGGGAAAGGACAATTTATGAAAAGATGCGGTGTTATCCAGCACACAGGCTGTTACCAAGTCCTTGTCCTGTGCTGGGTTATCAACCCGGTCAACCACGGCATGAAGTCCAGACTTCCCTTTCCCTGGGGCCTGGTTTAGAGGACTGAAACTAAAGCTATTTGCTGCTGCCTTCTCACCTCAGTTGTACTCTCCATTAAAAGTGTTCATATTCAGTACTTGAGCCTTCTATGAAAATTTTCAACTTCGGGGGGCTGATGCCTTTAGCCAGCACTCTCTCTGCTCCCTGTAGTTATGAAACTAGTTGTATAACAGAACTGTGCATGCTAATCACATGATAAATATAGATAAGATGTTTTACTAAAAGCTTTACCAAGTGTTATAAATGATCAATAGCTAGCAAACTAGACTTTCTTTTTCCTTTCTTAGTCTCCAGAGCCTCTATGTACCCCCAGACCCCTCAGCCTGTCCCATGGGAGCTGGCAGAACATCCCCGGGGAAGTGACGGCTGATAGCTGTGAGAGAACAGCACAGGGTGGGTGCACTCCCTCCCTCTCCTCCTGTCCAAGTCCAAGTCGTCCTCCAAGCATGCAGACTATACCTCTCTCTAAGTGGGAAGTCCTCAACTGGTAAGTTTTAGCTTTCCCTGCAATGCCATAGGTGAGTCCTGAAGCATGAATGGAGCTCTTCATGTTCTCCAAGATATTCGCTAGCAGAGCCAACTGCAAACTTTGCTCCTTTGCCTTCTGTTCTCATTAAGTCAGACTTTGGGCCAAACATTGGAGTCACTTGCAGTGATTCTATGTCACTTCAAGGTACAATAGTGTAAGCACTGTGACTCTGTATTTATAATAGCCTAAATTCTGTACCCTTCTGTGCGACTGCATTCTGCCTTGGTTACTTTTAATTGGGCCTTTCTTTAGCTTATTGTCTGACCATAACACATACAGCTTTTCGTTATCTGTAGTCTTCAGCTTTTATAGCAATTAGGTTGTTCTGGTGAGCTACCTTCCCACCTCCCAATCTCCCATTATAAAGTTGGGATTTGGGGGAGATTGGGAGAAGAGGGGGAACACTACATAACAAAGTGATTTGCCTCCTTTTAAGCAATTGTATTTAGCAGACTCCATGTTCTTTACCCTAGAACAAAAAAAACCAGAGGTCATATGAAGAGGTTTGAAAAGAATGTGGATGGCAAGTACTGAATTCATTACCACTTCAAAAATTCCCACGAAGGTTTTATTTCCTTTGTTTTTGATTGCCAGAAATGAAACAGTTCACAGCACACTGCAAACACAGCCCCAGCTTTTTGTTAGAGACAGCTGGAGGGGAGGGGAGAGAGGGGAAAGGCTCATGAGGAACATGAATGAGTAAGCTTGCTGACTCTTCTAACTACAGGGCCTGAAAAAGTGCCTATAAATACATTTCCCATGATGTTAATAGCTGAGCAGGACTTCTGTTGTATGATAAGTGGGAATTCAATCTTGTCAAACTTAGACAAGTGGGAGTAAATTGTAATTAACATCTCTAATAGAAAACAACTTATTAAATTGTTCTGTATTTTCAAACATAACTGTGAATGTACATCATAAACAATGTATTTGCTTCACTGATTGTGTTTTTGAGTTACCTCTTTAGTATTGATTTCTATTTTACTGAATAGAATCTCCTAGCCTATCTAATCCAAATCACAAATATCAATCACAAATCCAATTTTTTGGTGAAGTACAACTGTCCATTTGTAGTATATCACATAAACAGACTTATTGATCATGTAAGATTACATGACTGCAAATAATGATCAAAAAAAGATAAAATGTATGTTTGTCACTAGGTGTATCTGAAATTAGTGATTTTCTCCTTTATTATCTTTCATTTTCCTATAGGGATATTTATTTCCTGAAAACTTGTTTCAGACAAAAATTGAAAAGAACTACTGTAGTAACATCTTGTAAAAGTTTTAGCGAGCATAAGCATGAATCCATTTCCTTTCCACTAAAACATGTTAAAAAAAAAAGTATTTTGACATGTTAGAATTTCAGGAAAGACAGAATTTTAATCTCATGGATTTTTGTCCTGCAAAAATAGGAGTTGTCTTTAGCTGCTGAATTTTTTAAAATTACCTAAGATACAAAGTTCAGATGCTGGATCTTCTGGTATCCCTAGTTATGCTTTTTCAATTTCCTTCAGAAAAGGCCATGCAGTTTTGCTTAATTCAGGTGCTCATTGTGATTTACTGTGCCAACCCTATTGCACTAAGTATTTTACAGGTTATCTCTTTTTGGTTGTACTTAACTAAAACAACTGTGATGTTTTTAGCTCAAGAAATTAATGTACTATTTTATGAGGAAGAGAAGATTCTACCTGTAGTGTATCCCAATCATACCAATATCTCCTGAAAATCACCCAGTGAAATCATGGTGCATTTCCTATTGCTCCATATTTTCTTAAGATCTAAGAGATGTTTCTTTGCCGTTTTCAATGAAACACACATGTACTAATGAAATCAGATGATCTTCAAAATAGGATGAGATTTCAATGCAGGTCTATAACATATCCCTCATACTTGCACTCTGGAGTTCCGATAGTATTTTTCCTGCAAAAGAGCCACAAAAAGCATTATGCATTTGCTCAATTACATTTTTCATCTGTTTCAGAGGGTATTTTTCTATTAATTCCTCCATTCCCTTCATTGTATGTCATCTTCCATGATACCTGCATAATATGCATAATTACACTCCTATGCACAAATGCAATCAAATATTGCCTGCTGAGATGCACATACTTTATAAATTGTTTTGCTTTATACTTCAAAGCTACAGATTCTGGTGCAGCATCGTTTCCTCCAAACCTTCAAATCTCACTTTTATGAATCTAAAGAGTAAAGTTTCTTCCTAGCTGTCTTGGTCTGTTTCCTCACCTTAGTTGCCTCTGAAAACAATCTCTTAACATGCTTAAATATATATTTATGCACACATATTCTTTCACCTGAAGGTCTTCATTTTTTTTTCCATATGAGCCAGTTTCTGGGGTGACAGCAAATTGCAAAGTGCAAGCCTCAGGAGGCAGTCGCCATCTAAGCCACTGCTCATTACATCTGCCTTTGAGGTAATACCTTAGTGCAAACTACAGCAACTTCTTCCAGGTGCTCATGGCCTCCATCATGTCTTCTCTTGTATATAAAAATAGTTCTCCATATGAGATTTTTCCAGTAAAGCAACAATCACCTGGGTCTTTTTACATTAGTCAAAAAAAAGGACGTATACAGAGTCACAAATCTATCACTTGAGCCTTTAGAAGCAGTAATGAGAGTGATGACTGGCCAGATGTTTGGAGGTAAGAAAAAGAGTGAAGGTAGTGAGGTTACAGGAAAAAAGTCAAGTGTAAAAAGGAAAGTAGGCGACTGTACCTTGTTAGTGCATTAACTAGAACTTCACTGCCCTTAAGCTCAGAATCCTCACCCTGGGATAGTTTCTGGTGCTGCTTCCTTCTGCTGGCTCTGGCAGCCAGCACACTGGCAGCAGGGTGTGAGAGGGGGAGCATGAAGTACAGTTCAGGAAGGAAAACTGTTCTTCCTGGAGTGCAGGTAAATGTATTTGACTTATATTCAAATAGTGATTCTGGAGGCTTCAATTACATACACAGAAGCAGCATGATAGTCTGAAAATACACATGATAGAAAGTTTGGGGATATGTTAAAATGAGAAAAAAAAGTGGATGGAAAGATTTGTACTGGTTTTGGCTAGGATAGAGTTAATTTTCTTCCATGTAGTTTGCATGGTGCTATGTTTTGGATTTGTGCTGTAAACAGTATCGAAGGATTTATTTTAGCTGTTGCTGGTCAGTGCTGTGCAGTGTCAAGGTCTTTTCTGCTCCTCACCCCATGAGTGAGGAGGCTGGGGGGCACAAGAAGTTGGGAGGGGACACAGACTGGGCAGCTGAACCCTGTCATGACCTACCTCTGAGGCAGGACAACTGGGTTCTTTACTAAAAGATCCCTTGGAAGAGATTACATCAAAAAAATTTCAATGACTGATTATAACAACAACAATAGCTTTTGTTTTTAACAGTTCTGGATTATTGACTAGAAAAACCATAATTGGAAAGAGTGGTCTGTAGGCATTCTGGGAGCTAAGACCACCGTAAGAGAGGAGAGACAGAAGAAGATAGAAAAAGAGATAGAGAAATAATAAACAAGACAGAGAGATATTACCATCTGTGGCTCCAGTGGTGTATGAGTGTTTGTGGTCAGTCACAGCTCCTGTCCATCAGGGGTGAGGGCACCCACACACATCAAAAATTAGAGTTTTTATGCCCTTGGTCTCTTTCAAGAGATAGCCCAGGATCTCCTCCAGAAGGAGTTCCAGTGAGCATGACTCATCTTTTCTTGGAAAGGTCTGGAATGGTTAAGAGAGGGGATCTGTGTACAGGCTGAAAGTCTGTAGGTTTTGGTTGCACAGTGATGACTTTTTGTGCAGGAAGGAGACTGGCACAGCGAAAACACTGCCCTGCTTCCACAGGATCTGCTGCTTAATGGCTGCTGGTAGTCTAAAATCTGCACAAAATAATGTGAAGCATGGACACTAAGTGATTAGCACCAGCTCACTCCCTTCAAACCTGTTCCTAATATGTCACATAATGTCACATTGCTAAAATAGGCATAAGCACAGCCTCTATTTCTTATGCTGAAGTCATGCATTTTGAGTCCAGAAGACAAGATCTCTGTTTTCTCTCCAAACACAGATACGCTCTGTCATTCAGTCCTTGGACTGCAATTAGAAACCCAACCTCCAGACCCAGTCATACATGATTGGGGATGCGCCCAAATAACATGTCAGAAGCCTGGGTAGATTGTTGCACTGACTGGAGAGTCCCACTGCCAGCTATCAGATATGGGATTAATAGTTGGGCTTTCCTGAAGCTCAGAATAGCAACCAGTCATCATCCAGAGACTGGTAGAGCTTAAAAGGACATAAAACTCTGTGACTGGGTCCAGTCAAAACAAGCACTGTTTATTTTAGAGTATTGAGTGAGTAATTGTAGAAGATATCTATCTGAACATGCTCCATCTTTCCCATTTTCTCACTTCTCCCTATCTCTTTGGAACCACACCATGGAGACACTGGAAAAAGAAATCTTTCAAAAATGTCATTAAACCCACGTTTGGAAAAAATGCAATATTTACATTAAATACATAATGCAGGAAACGACTCTGTCAGACAAAATATTCCTCATCTGATTATGATTGGAAAGCAATAAATAGAAAGAACTAGTCATAAAACAAATGGAAACTGAAAACACATGCATTTAGGTATTTAGCTCCAGAATAAATAAAGTCAAATGCAGATTTTCTGTCTATCTGCCAGAATTTAGGAAACTATTGTTATTTTATCCTATTTAACAGGTTGCTTGTATGAAAAGTTTTTTTCTAATAATGAAATACTCATTGTGAAATAGGTTTAAATATTTTGTTACTGACACAGTTAAAATGAAAGCAGTTTTTTCCTGCTCTTCTGTGTCCGTAGAGCTACAGTAAATGCCTATTGAGATAACAAATACTTGCTGATGGCAAACACAGACCCTAAAGGCTATCACATCACTAGGTCTACTTACTTCCCTAAGACTTTATCTGCACATAAAGTCTGGTCTTTGTAGCTTATGTGATAGATCTATTTATTTAATTAAGCTAAACTCTTTCAAAAGCCTCCAAATATTACAATTTAATGGTCCATGTTCAAAGAATAAATAGCCAGATTCTATTCTTGCATTATACAAAGTGACTACCAACATTTAAAAAAATACTCTGGATTCAAACTGCAAGCAAATATTATAGCAATCTTGAACTCCACAAGCTAAAGTTCAGATCACTCTCCTGTAACACACCTCCCTTGAGATCTGGTCAGATGCCTTTACATTACATATTTCAAAATGTACCTAGCCATGGAAATCAGTTAAATCAATTTCAATGAACACTAGGTGCTTTGTCAATGCAAGATTTGGTCTCCTTATTTTTCAGTTTCTCATTTGTATAGAGGAAATTTCCAAACATAAATAGCAGTAATTTTCAGCAGTAATTTTTTACGGCAAAACCATCAGAAGTCTACAGAACAGGCAGACATAGGTATTCAGTAGTTTATATTCTGCAGTTGTTGAAAATTGTCATAATTTTAGTTGCAGATCAGCTCTGTGATTATCTCAAGACTCTAAAGAAGCAGCAAAAACTGATATTTGCCACTCACTGTTATTCCACAGGACATGTGACCTTCAAAACTGCCATTTATCTCCTCTATATACGACTCCTTTTTTACTGTTTAACTCTACCTCCATTATGAAAACACCAATTACCACAAATGGCTTAAGACTGTGCAGCCAGGTGTAACTCTGTGACAGTGGTTTTCTGCTTCTTCATTAACTTTGAATGTTCTATTATTAGGATAAGGAATTAGGATTTAGAAACCTCAGTCATATTATATGAAGCTTCACAGCAGCATCAATATCTGAAGACCTTAGACTCGCAACAGCTACAAGAGACAAAAAAATACTGTCCTCCTAACATTAGAGATCACCCAGCTCCTAGTAATAACAACTTGATGCTTCTGCTCTGAGCAATTATAAGACTGGAAAGCAGAAAGTGCATAATTGCTCAGGGCAGCTCTCTCCTCTTCAGGCAGTAAGTGGCAGCATTGCAGTAGCCTTTGCTTCCCAATCTTCTATGTTGTTGCCTTCCAAGGTAGTCCTGCTTTTCTGCTCAAGCTCACAAAACTCCTTCTACCATTTCTATATACCTAAAATGTAATATTACTTTGGAAAGCAATATATTGTATTTAATATAAATAATGTTGTGTAATGTTAAATAAAAAGAAAATTTGCAGATGTGGAGTCTTGTGAATGGAGACTGCATATGAAAAGCAACCCCTCCCTTTCTGTGCTCTCAGTCAGGGAGCATTTTGTATCCTTGTCAACGTTTCTAAAAACTGAAAAAATTAAAACAAGGGAAGCTGAAATAACTTTTTCCTGTTTCTGAAACAGAGGATGTAAATGGGGTTCTATCTATAGGTAGACATTATAGTGTAGACCCTTATTCTTGAATATTTTATAGTCACTTAAAAATAAGCCTGAAAAATCAGCATCAGATCATTTCATGTTAATTGATTTGCCTGTGATATGGTATTGGATTTATCCAGTTCTAAAAGGGCTTTTTGGAACAACAGCTGTGATTTTTTCCTGGATCATAACCATCATCAGCCATAAGGAAAGTGCAATCAGAAGGGAGGGGACAGATCTGCTGATGAAGCACAAGCCTGCCTCATATCTAATTCCCTCTCAAGCTTTGTTGGCTCTGCAGTGCTAAAAGAAACAACATACATCAGGAATTCAGTTTTGTCACGTGCATAAACATATAGTCCAAAATATGAATTACGCCCTTTTCAACATCTGCTGAAGTGAGTGGCAATTTTCAGTTGTAGGGTAGGACTAAAGAATAGATCTTTTCCTGAGAAGAAATGGATTCTAAGGATAATTGATTTTCTGGTTAGACCTGTCTGTGGTGATTAGCTTGTGTAGTCATTAGTTCTTGGGCTGTTTTCACACTATCTGGCTCTGTACCATGATGCTGGATGTTCCTGTCAAAGGTGTTGTTTACTCTGATGGGGCATTTTTGTTACTGGCATCCCTTTGCAGAGGAATGAAAACTGTACGATCTGTCTCTTGTGGAAAATTGTCTTTATAAAGATCCAGTTTTCCCATAAGAACATGAGAAATTGTGTAAGGCAGCTTTTCATTAAAAACCTTGCTCATTAGCTGTCAAGGTTAAGAGGTGAATAACAAGACTCATTTATTACTCAGGACAAAATGGAGCACTTCCAGTGAAGAATCCTGGAAACGTTTGCAAGAGAAGGAAAATGAAAATGGCTTTATAATATTTTTCATCATGCCTGTGTCAAAAAATTACTATTTCATGACATTTCTAAGTCTCATTTTCAGTAATGTTATATTAACTGAGGCCTGATTTGATGCCTGGGCATTTTTGGCCATGTTTAGGAGAATCAGTCATAAGAATATTTTAGTAGAAATTTTAAAATAATTAATTAAAAGGATAAATAATCTGGCAATTATTCAAAATTCTATTTCAGCGATATTTATGTTTTTGTGCACCACGTACAAACACTTTTAATCAGCATAGTTTTAATATACTTTGGAATACTGAGAATAAAAGTGCTTTATAAATTTAAACAATTACTATTCATTATTACTACAGAATTTTCCCATCATCATCTTTCTGATTATTAAAGAACATTAATGAGAAAGTTTATCCATTGTGAGTATGAGCTGGTTTTCATTAATGTCTTTCTCTGAGATTATATGACTGCTGAGATGAAAGCTCTGAAATGTTAACACACTTGAGGTTTATGATGTCTAATGTTAATGTCACAGGACATAGTTCAGGGAAATTAACTGGGAGTGATTGCTCATGATAAACCATCTGCATGTTATCTTGCAGCAACAAAACAGGGTCACTTAAGTCCTGGGACATGTCTACTGAGTTATGAAGTTATTGCAGGACTTCATCTAACATTAATGAGGCATCATTTGAACAAATGGGAAATTGTTGAAATAAGATCTCATGGAACTAATGTCTGAGGAGCTCAAGGGAATAAATGTTGAGAAAAGGCTAACTGGATTTGGCCTTTAATGATGCACAGGGAAAAAGAGAAGAGAACTTCTCACATTTCATATGCCAGTGTTAGTCTACAAAAACTGCCCTGTGTCCCCTTGAGAAATAAACAAGGATTTTTTGCAGAATTTCTTTTTTCCCTTTGTTTTCTTCTCCTCTTCTCTGTGTTATTCTGGAGGTCAAGACTTGAGATTACATGTTCACATGCAGAACAGTGAAAGAAATTTTAAGCTGGCTGTGTACATTCACAGATACAAAGCACAAAAATCTTCTAATATCACTGCACCTACTGCACTCTAAACTACATTTTGTCAGCTAGTATCCAGCTACAAATGATAGGTTTCAGGCTAAGTTGCTATGTCAGCTAAACAGTGATTTACATGTGCTTTTATTTTATGGCCTGGTTTATATTCTTCTTAGCTTTATGCTATTCTGTGATAGGGACAAAAACTGTACCTAGAGAAATGAAATAGCTCTTGTAAATTTTATCTGTTTGAAAATGAATTTAATATTGACTACATGATTTGAACTAAGTCTGTAAATGTTTTGAGACCACTAGTTTCAAGTGTTAAATTGCTTTTTATTAATACAAGTTACAGTTTCAGAATATATAAAGGAAGCTGCCCTAATAATGGGATGTGCAAGACTTACATTATCCGGTTAAAGGCCTGTGCACCCTGCTAGCTTTTAAGAAAGTAAACACACAAATAGTTCCCTTAGAGGAGATGCATTTATTTTGCTCTGTGCTCTCAGACTCAAAGAAGAAACGGTTATGTCAATTTTCCACCCAGCGTCCTATACCCTTCCTGTGGGATAACTAAATCCTTACACTACAAAGTGACAAACTCATGTGAACTCAAATTTGTTCCTACAGGATTCCCTGGAGGAGAGTTGATGGGAGTGAATGAGGTTAATACTAGCAGAGAATTTGAACTATTTGTTATTAAGTGGGAAAACAGCATAAACTACCAGTCATAAGTCTCTTTTGTAAGCTTTCTAAGAAATTAGATATGTAAATAAGGTACAGAAAATTATTTTTATTTCCAGAGAATTAGACTGTTTGATTACAGCATGGTTTGATTACTTTATAACATCTGGAGAAGCTATTTCAATCGCCTTCAAATAAAAATTATATAAAAATCTTAGAACATACCATTTCATAGAAGTGGAAATAATGCAGTGGTTGAAGAAGGAAAATAAATAACAACTCATGTATTCATGTTATTAGGCAGTGCTCAGTAGGCATTTTTATATGAAATTATGAAATTATTTTTTATTTTTTACCTTAAGTCTGTCATTTTTGACAAGTAATTTCTATACTGTCTATTGTTGCTACATGAGAGGAACATTTAAATCACTGCAGATATTTTTGGGAATCACCAAAAGCTAGCAGTAGAAATGTTAAGATAAAAACCTTCGTGGTACAATAGACCTCCAGATCTTTCTACTGGGCACAGAGACAGTCATTCTGTCTTTTCTACTGTGCCTTGGACAGTCAATCTTCTTGATTCTGGTCAGGGAAGATATGAAGGGTACTAAAAACAACAGACTAATATAATTAGTCCTTAAATATAGGCAGATATCCCCCAAGTCTCTCCCTAAGGGCTGAAGAGATTGTCAGTGGAGAAGCATATAAAGACACATTCCTGACTTATGGATATCTATTCCAGGATGACCTGAATTACACCCAGGAAGAAAGGCACTTCAATGACTAGTATGAACATTTACCTTGTAGACATCCTCCTTATGGACAGTGACTCCAACCCATGGAATAACATTTTCTCAGAAGCAAAGTGAAACTGAGGGAAGGGATTCTGAGGTTCATTGATCAGCTGAGGTCCATCTTCAGAGGCCCAGACAGCCCAGTATCTACAGCCAGGGAAATGCCCATAAGCAAGCAGACATTTGCCCTTATAGGCTACATATGCAACAAGCTGTCAAGCAATAAGCTTAATCAGTCTTTTTGCTTGATGTGGCACAGTGAGGAAAAGTCTAAAGAGGACCAAAAGGTGAAATGAGATGAGAAATCATTTTTTCTCAGCTTTTGTAATACTCATATAGAAGGGTAGGTGGAAGATCCTAAAAAAATGTTAGGAGCATCACCCTGTATTGTAGAAAATGAAACCCTTTTTAGTGGAGGAGCCTGTTAGGTGGCACGTGAGCTCAGAGGAACCCAGGAAGACTGGCAAGCCTGCCTCTGAGTTTGGCTTTTATCTTGTAATCAGTGGGGTGATTCCAGGACACTTCAGTTCACTCAGACCAGTGACAACAGTGAAAATGAAGTTGTCCTCACCAAGTCACTCTTGAGCCTTTTATATTCTATCTATAATAAAATAATTCAGTCTAACTGTTGGTCTTAAGGACCTGGGCACAAGTGAATTATTTTATATATTCTTATAGGACCTACTGCCAGTGAACTATTACATTTTTCCTCTGAATTTCCTTGTCCTGAAACTGATATATTAATATCTGTTGCCTCTTTGGTGTTTATTATTAGCTATGAATATTCAAGCAATACGTTTGAGGTATATTCAATAAATTAGTGAAATGGTAGATAAAGTAGATTGCAGATGACACTCCATGGGAAGAAAGAGAGAGAGGAAGAGAGAAGGAAAGAAAGGGAAGAAAGGGAAGGAGGNAAGAAAGAAAGAAAGAAAGAAAGAAAGAAAGAAAGAAAGAAAGAAAGAAAGAAAGAAAGAAAGAAAGAAAGAAAGAAAGAAAGAAAGAAAGAAAGAAAGAAAGAAAGAAAGAAAGAAAGAAAGAAAGAAAGAAAGAAAGAAAGAAAGAAAGAAAGAAAGAAAGAAAGAAAGAAAGAAAGAAAGAAAGAAAGAAAGAAAAACGATGAGGTTTTTACAGGTCTCATCTACATGCCAGATGAGCAGCAGTTAGAAATAGTACCTGAGCTGAATGGTCTGGAATGACTATATCCTTTAGCCAGCTGTGGCTAAATACACATACCCAGCAGAGTGAATTACAGTAGATTAATTTACATAGGAACAACAACAATTTTCTGTATGCTGATGTAATTTCTTCTGTATCAGGTCACTCTTACTTATCTGATTATTTAGCTGATCAGCAACCTAAACCATCTGCATTCAATTAACAATGTCATTCCTGCTAAAAGCTGAGCTTGTGTTATTTGTAGGGATGTTCATAAGCTTCTTGTTAGTTTGAAGAAATGCTGTGCTGACTTAATTAACCATTCCTGGGAAAGGAAGACTTGGCACTCTCTGTAGGTACTATGGCTGCTATCACGTATCCTCCATTGCTACTATGAAAAGCATTTTGAAGCAGACATTAAACATCCCTTAGCTGCTAAGCCTTCACTGGGACACTGCAAAAAAAAAAGGGCACCAAACATGTATGAGTTGTCTGCTCCCAAAGGACAGCTTCGGCAAGAGTAATTTCATGTAAATTTGGATACCTGCAAGATATAGGTTTTCATCCAAGCTCATCACCTTTGGTTTCCTTCTGCCATCAATGAAGGAAATGAGTCATGTCTATGACAGGAATCATGACAGCATAGGCATTCACAGGGTAAATCCTATCAAACTGTGAAAGTGTTGATTTTCTTCATTTATGGTGATGAAATGAGCCTGACTAGTCTGAGCAAAATGTTTACTTTATATTTTTCTAAAGTGAAGTAGAAGGAATGCAGGCAGGTTTTACTGCTCTTTGAGAATCTGAAATGTCTGTTTGCTCCTTTTATCCCCCCAGTGTCTGGTTTATTTTTGATTTTACCCCAGATTTTCCCCTCCCCTGTCCCTTTGTCACTCTCTCCTGACCCTGCCCTGTGTTAACCTGGGGCCAACAACCTACTCTGTCACTCTTCTGCCCCCCAGTTTAAAAGTTAATGCGGGACCCAGTTCTCTCTCTAGCACCATCCTTGGAGAATAAAAGATCTCTGAGAGAGCCTCTCTGGCTCTTGCTTCGAGCCTAGACACCGACGATACACAGAAGCTGTAGAGAGAGCAGCTTTGCTCTGCACTGACACTTGGACTGCAGGAAGTCTGGCACGAGGCTGGCGTGAGAGCTAGCTGGGTTTCTCTGGCCCCGGTGTCACTGTCATTTTGTTTTGCCATGATTCTAGTGTTTTAAATTCAGATTACAGCAGGGATTTTCAGAAACTCAGCATACTCTTGGAAAATATGCAAAAGGATGAAATATCTTTAAGGGGCAACAGGAAGGAAAAGGAGCAATGAAAGGAGACATTGCAAACTGGAATATAGAGATGTTATATATTGCACTTCTGGCTGACAAATGGCATGCTGGCCCTTTTGCCACACTGCCCTGCCATATGTCCATCATCCTCAGAGTTACCAGATCACAGCAGAACATTCCCTCCTGTCTGCCTCTTGACTGCTGGCAGTGAGTGCTGTGTGTGACAGGTGCAAAGCTGTACCACACAAAATGTAAAGGAATTTGTGTCCCTTTTTTTGTTCAGTTACTCTTTAGGGATGTAAATTTTTCTGGGCTATATGTCTGGAGCAGGTGTATCTGTTTTACAAGCTAGTCTCAATGATTTTTCAAAATTCACTCTAATGAAAAAAATTCGGCATTTCCTTTCCAACAGCAGTTACTATATATAGCAGAAATACTCAGTAGTGAAATTTTAATGTTTATTTTTATTAGGTACAATAAAGATTTCACATGCTAAAACGTATGTCAATATAATGATTCTTTTTCAATTAATCCTTCTTTTTCTCCTTAAAATCCATTTTTCTTCAATTTTCTCATTCCCATTATCAAAGACTGATGATATTATTTCCCTTCCTTTTCCAGATATACCGGTCTTTTACATTTTGTTCTAACACTTTGCATTTTCCAGGGAAATAGAGTATAAGAACTCTGTTCCAGAGCATTTCCTTGAAGAAGTTTAACGAAGTTTGTCTACCTCTCGTAGGCAGTGATGTGTGTACTCACTGGTCTGAGGAACAAACCTTGTTCCTGAAACAAATTGGCCCAAGAGGCGTCTAGGTAGTGTTCTAGCAATGTCTAGTTTGCTAATTGCTATTTGTTATTCTGTTCCTCAGAGTCTATCCTATTGTCCTAGGTTACAATGTAAGATATGCCCAAGACATGTATTCTATCACCATCTTCATGAGCTGTTGAAACCAGGTGGGGCAGTGTTTCCCTTGTCCCCACCCTCCGGACTATGTTCTGTTAATGGGCCCATTCATGCTGTGCTGTATGACTCATGGGTAACTCCCTCCAGGAGTTATCTCTGTTTAATGGGCAATCAAGGACCCATTGCATGACTCATAAAATTACACCATTCCATTGTGGGATGCTCTGCCCATGGGGAGGAGCCAAGCATTCCCACCTGGATATAAACCGGGATAGCACAGGGGGCCCTCAACCTGCTGGATTCCCAGAGGACAGGAGCTACCGGACTTTTCTACAGGATCACTTCTTCAACAAGACCACTTCATCCGGACTGCTACCAGCGCCCTGACTAACAGGTTGTATTATTTAACTTATTTTATTTTACCTTTTTTTTCCCCCTCCTATTAAATTGTATTTCTGTCTTGGAGTCTTTCTCTGGGTTTACTTTCAAACCAGCACACCTATCCATAAAGACAAAACTTTCTAGGTGCCTTTCTGACCACTGATGAGCCAGCATCCAGCCCAAAGTAAGCTATATGATTTCACCGTGCAACTGTACCCAGTGCTGGGCCTTCTCTTTGTGGATCTTTCTTTCTGTTACAACTGAAATCTTGAGCCCTCTTTTTTTTGTGTGTATGAATTCTGTTTAGGTATGGCAGCTTTCCAAAACACAACTTGTCTGTAACAGTATCAAGATTACCTCATATTTTCTGTGCATATCACATTAAATGAATTGAAGTTAAATATTCAAATAGATTAAAGCTTGACATGTATTCCTGTGCTGGCATAATCACACAATCTAAATCAAATATTTCTGTCACAAAACAAGACACAATTACTGAGTAAATTCAGATATACACTTTACATAATCACTTCAATAAAGACTGCGTCAGTGCCATGTTTGCAAGGATGCTACATCAGTTATAACCATTCAGATTTAAATATACACAGTGCAAAAGAAATGTACCATTCAACAGGCCAATAATTCATCAGTTGTTATTCTGCATTTCTTAGTGATTTTTATGATGAAGAACTCAAGTCATGCTGAGACATGCTTGACAATTATCTTATTACAGCCTGTACAGGAGCACCTTCTGATGCCTTTAGTTTTGACTTTCATGTTTTTCAGATTCTGTGATGCCTGGGTGTGTAGCTCTGAGCCTCCTGTTGGGTGTTGGTCAGCTCTCTTCGCAGGTTAGGTGAACGGGGCAATTCTTTTCCAGCTTGAGACCAGAGACAACCCTTGCAAGTCTAGGGCCCAAAAAAGCATGGACAACGGTGGGCTGAGAGTGGAGAACAAGGAGTATGGAACTTCGTGGCCTGCAGCTGTGGTTGGATGGTCGACCCCAGTATGCAAATGGACCAAAACTTGTGGAAGTGTGAAACCTCATGACTGGTTGCCCATTTTGCAACCATTTTGGGTCCATCTTGGGTGTAGCTCTGGCCAGGCTCTTGTACTGCCCAAGGCCTTTTAAGGCCTTTTAATAAATACCTACTTTATTCTCTTAGTTCTGTCCAGTCTCTGTTCCAGGTCGGCCTTCTCAAGGCATCACTTCCAGTAGTTCAGAGCTTACTCCTCAAGGAATACACATGGCTAAAGGACTACAATGCAGTAACTACCAGGCATGGTGATTATTTATTTCCCTGTTTCTCCAGAAGAATGCAAGGAGAAAAAGTGGGAGAACAGCTGTTGGTTCCTGTATTTGATAAATAATTGAAAGCTTCCCTTTGCTGACATTATCAATCTACTCATGCTATGATTATTGCAGTCTTTCTAAGGACTTCAAGCAGAGATCTTAAAGGAAAGACAGCACAGACAAGCAAATAAGCGAGCCCTTTCTTGGAAAGCATATAATTTTCCACTAAAAAGCAGAATATAACATTTGCTGGTGTTGAGTCTCTCTGGATAATGCATTTCTGCCTGACATGCCCATTTTGTTATTTTGAAAGTCTAAGAACAATATTAATGTTTATAAATATGGTGGGGTTTTTTTTTTAATTCCTGTTTGAGGGTGTAAAGGAAGAGAGTTTCAATAGTGTTAAAGAGCTTTCAAATAGAGGGGAAATATTAATAAGAGGGAAATGTATGAACTAGCTGTGTTAATTGCAGTGTCTTCAAACAGAGGTCACATCCATTTACAAAACATGTGCACATGCCTGTGTAGATTTTGATTACCAATGAACTACGATATTTCATGCCCACTTATGCCAAGATATAAAGGAAGGTCTTAGCAGTGGTATGTGGCCACTACACACCCCAGATCCTCACTGCAACCTGTTGGTATCTATGGCATGTCCCTGCTGGCTCTGTCGTCACCCTTGAAGGCAGAACTTTGGTCACCATGCAGTGACACTCCTGCTCACATTTCTGTATTGTGTTACTGTCACCATGCTGCTCATTTGTGTTCACATAGTGCTTCTACACGTAATTTTACACAGGCACAGGAAAGGTTTGATTCACAACTATCAGCCTTCGGCCAATCTTCATTTCAAGAACTGAAGTTTCAGCATCAGGCTTTGAGACTCTGTCTCATCTTAAATGGGGTCATAATCTCTTAAATGGGGTCTTAAATGTGATTCAAAATCCCAATTTCTGGACTTCATTTATATGCAGAAAGCACATGTGGACACAATATTGCCCAAACAAAGTTTCTAGAGCTACTGCCTATACTCACTCTCAAGCTGTTAGCCTGTGAAAAAATTTTGTGACTAAATATAAACTGAAATTGATTTCTTTACAAAACTAATCTATGTGCAGGGAAACATTTGTGTTTGTTTACTTCTCTTACACTGTCTTTTTTTATTTATGAGTCATCATGTCCTAAGCAAAAATTTTCATTGAAATTCCTTTGAAGTGTTACTATAAATATGTCAGCAAATTTCATATAGCTAAAATTGAGGAGTTTTGCTAGTGACTTTATTGGATCTTATAGTTAGAATCTTTTAAATTCTTCATTCATATTTCAGATCTAGATACTGAGATTCGTTTTTTCTTCTTAGTATTTTGGACTTGAAAAATTTAGTGTTTGTTTTTCAGAATGTGGAGGTACTTTGCTTTAAAAATATTATTACAGTTGGGAAGCTTTTGAAGACATTCTTTTTATTGTTTATGTATTTTATCCCACTTACCAATGAGGCAAATTAAATCTAATATGGTATCTAACTCTGTTTACTATAAATACATTTGTTTGCTGAGAAACATCCTGTGAGAACAAAGAAATTTCTCTGGTTCAGAGCTCAAAGGATTAGGCCAATTGCAAAGTTTCCTTTCCTGAAAGAAAGTTTAGCCCAAAAAACAGCAGTTTGCCTGAGGCTGAACTAGAAGAACTGAATCTCCTCCAGACATTTTAGATATGCGTTAAAGTTGTTTTGCCAGACATTTCAGATATCTCCATTTACTAGTTCAAATGATACACCAAGATTATTCCAAGAAGGTCAGTGGTAAATCGATGAAATCCATACTGGGTACAGTGGGAGAGAAAGATTTTGTATAACTATGTTGGAGATTTGCAAAGTTACCAAACATGTTGTGTCATGAGGCAGAGAATGCCCCTGAGAAAATTCAGTAGTTTCCGTACACTTCTCTGGTTTTGTTACTCATCCTCCCACATTTCTCCTTCCTGCCTCATTTCCGTCACAGCTGCACTTTAAATAATCAGGGCCTAATTTCTCTTTCCCTTACCCCAGTTTCACAGCAGTCTAATGGAGTTATATCTTGTTTTATTTCTTTACTTCAGCTAATGGTAATATACACAGGGACATGAAGATAGAACTTGTGAGAGTGACATAGAGTTTGGGAAAGAGGCTCTGAGAGCAAAAGAAGAATGAAGACTATGTATTCACACATGTCAAGTGGCTAAACTATGGAGAAATATTTTGTCCAGTTCCATGTCAGAAGACCAAAGCCTCTGTATACAGAAGTTTTTTTCCAGTCCACTGACTGCAGATGAAATACAGTGTACAAAAGTGTTTACTGGTTTTCAAGAATTTTGCTCCAGTTATTACATGTATTGTAGGTATAAATAAAATTAATTACTGTCATTTCAATACAAACCCCCCCAAGGCATTGTATCTGTGGTGTACTGGAGCATATTTAAGACATTTTCTTTCTATTTTGAGTGAATGATGCCCTAAATTATCTCTAAGAAAGAATGGATGAGTGTTTGGAACATGTTTAGATCTATGGTTATCAATGCTTAGTCTACACGTCTAATAATGAATTAAAAACTGTATACATATAAGCAAAACTAATGCAATTTATGTTTATGAAAGTTGGCACAAATAACTCATCTATGTGGAGGCTTCTCCTTGAGAAGAATCTGTACCTAAAGAAGGAACCCTTACATCTCCTTGCATTCCTGCAGAGCAACTTACCAGTGACTTTTAAAAGTACATACTGCAAAGCCTTTGGAGTCAGCATTCAGGTCTTATTCTATCAGTGAAAAGAGCTCATGGTTACTTGGATCTTTTCATATGCAAGATCTATCCAGTCAGAAGACCCAAAGTCTCCATCCAGATGTAGCTCTGGATAAAACATAATGTGTAGATTAAATCAGCAGGTTTCCTGCTGGTCACCAAAAGATGGGAGCAGAGAGCTCCTCCCTCCGCAAAACACTGACACAGTGTTTACATAACATCCTTAATCATTTTTTTCAAATGTGTCACACAGAAGTTTTACAGTGCTCCTCATCTCAAAGCTTCTTCCTTTCACGGTAAGAAAAGGGGCTACTCTTGAGTCCAATCCAAGTTATTGTTCCAACTAAAGATAGACTGTATTGCTACATTTAGCCGAGCCCTGTTTATAAAACAGTTTTTTTAATATTCTTCATATTGTAACAGTAGATACAGTCCTATGTTTTCAAGCCATCAAAAAAAACCCCTGATTTTTTTATTAATTAAAAGAAGAGTTTAGATAATTTTTGCTACATATGAGGTCCCTTGAGATTGCATAATATGTCCAGAGTTTGTATACCGTATATGTACTATACATAAAATGCATACTCAGTCAAGATTAAAAGGGCGTTAAATGAAATGCACATTGTAAAATGTGGCTAAATCATGACAAACAACTTGATTTTGAGTAGCATATGAAGAATATCATGAAACTATTCCTAAACCAAATCAACAAGACCTTTATAAAGTTTTCTATTTGACCCTCACTTTCTCAGGTTATTCAAAGAGAATACACATAAATGAAGTGTCACTGATTTGATGCACAAGGCATAAAAAGCCCCAAATAATTTAGAGAGAACACATACTTCACACACAACATTTTATACTGTCAAGCTAGTCTGGTTTTTTTTTATACCCTGGAGATTTTAGCCTAAATTACTGTTTTCAAATTGACGGCATTCATACTGTTCAGTCCACTCTAATGAACTTAATTTGAGATTGAATTACATGAAATCATTCCCTAACTGGCAAGCTATCCATTAGCAGTGACTTCTGAAGATTCTTTATAAAGGCAGGATACAGTGAATATATTCTTCACTATATCTACAAATCACATGCTGGAGTCAAGTAACCTTAGGATTGAAGAGAAACTATGGAATTATGGCAGTTCCACAATGTCAAGAAAAATACTCCTTCCTGTTCAGGCCTGAAGGAGTTGCTTAGCATTCAAACAAGGATGGAAAATACTGTGAGTCTGCAAAGATTCTTCCCACCATTAGCCTCAGCTAGAAATAAATTGAAAGAATGTAGTTCCTAGATATTAGGTTTAAAAGCAAGCATTTAAGTTATTTATTTTTAATTATATATTAAGTGTCACTTTGGCAAGTCAAAAGCAATAATGATTATTTCCAAACTATGTAACTTCAGTGAAAGGGAGTAATCATGTTCATCAAAGCTCCTGTGAAGCTGCTTCATTTTAGCACTTCTCTCATACCTCTGCTCTTTAGATTCCTTTACAGATTAACTTCTATTCAGACAGAGGCTGCTACTCATAAATCCCTGTTCATGGTATAAGGTATGACAGAATAGTTAAAAATACTCTACAGCCTGAAGGGAAGGATATTCACAACAGTCAGTTTTTCAAACGCAGTGAGGCTCATTGAGCTGAAAAGCCATCATGGCTTGAGCTGTGTGTGAAACCAGTTCCTCTGAGGGGGACTGAGACCAAGACTACTTCCTAGGCTCTCTCACTGGAACAAGATGGGGACAACCAGCTGGAAAGCAGAGAAGGTCCTGGGGGTCCTGATGATGTGAAGTTGACCATAAGCAAGCAAAGGGACATCACAGCAAAGGCAAAGAGCTTCCTGTACTAGGCAGAGTGCTGCCAGCAGGATCAGGGAGGTAATCCTTAACCTCTTTTCAGCACTGGTGTGGGACCCATCTGGACCATTTGGTACAGCTCTGAGCCACTCAAAACCAGACAGACATTGACATATTGGAGCAAATTCAGCCAAGGGTCATGAAGAGGATAAGCATAAAAGCCTTCGTATTCCTATCTGATTTTTTTTGTTTGTTTGTTTCTTGAAATGTAGGTTATATCACTGCTCTAATTTTCACATCAATAAGTCACTTCTACAAGACCCTAATTACTTTGTGGCAGTAGTTTTGAAGAAACTAAGAGTTCACATTACTCTCATGTTTTTTGTCAAAGGATGTTAGTATTTTAATTTGTTCACATACCGCCCCTACATTTATAATGAAGAAAGGTAATGCAGTTCTAAGTACACCTTCACAGACAGAAAGGCCATCAAAGTAGAGCCTCTGTTCAGGGCTCTGTATGATGTTGCACATATAAATATCTTGCTAATTCCATTCTGTGCATCTGATTTCTACATTTAATGAGTTTTCACTTTTCAGAAATTATTTTGCTATGAAGAAATAAATAAAGCATAAGGTGTGAAAATAACCAGTACTACCAACTGAAATAAAGAAATCCTTGAGCCATAAAACTGGTCATAAATAGAGAACACATTTCAGGAAGCATCTTGGCATATGGTTATGGAATAGTTTATCTTGAGCACAATCACAACAACAACCAAGGAATCAGGCCCATCCATGATGGATTTAGGAAAGGCAGGACCTCCATGATCCATCTGATCTCCTTTTAGGACAGGATGACCCATCTAGTGGATGAGGGAAAGGCTGTGGATGTTATCTGGCTGGATTTCAGTAAAGCCTTTGTTGCTGTCTCTTACAGTATTCTCCTGGAGAAGCTGGCAGCCCATGGCTTGGACAGGTGCTGTGTCAGGGGAGGCTCAGGCTGGACATCAGGAAGAGTTTTTTCACTGAAAGGGTAGATAAGCATTGGAAAGGGCTGCCTAGGGAAGCTGTGGAGTCACCAGTCCTGGAAGAGTTCAGGAAATAACTGGATGTGGCACTCACTTCTATAGTTTACTTGGCATGGTAGTGCTTAAATAGAGGTTGGACTTGATGATCTTGGAGGTCTTTTCCAACCTTAATAATTCCATTCAAATAATGTTACAATTGCTCAGAACAATCACACATCAGGCTCCTTTTATAATTGTCCATCACCCCAGTTCTGCTGTCTCTACCCCAGACAGCACAGGCTAAGTGTAGGTATCACAAACATACAAAACCAGACGGCAGCCAGTATTCTGGCAAAACTTTCAGCTCAGCTGTCATCCCAGCTGATTCTCAGTGAGCTCAAATATAATCCATTGAAGATGTCATTCCCACAGGAAACTGAGGATCAGTTCACACAGGACTTTGTGTTTGTTTGCATATGTGTATTCACTGTAGTTAATGTCATTTTACTGACTGCACTTAAAAACTGCCCTCCTCCCAAACTGTGTGAAATGAGATTATCCCTCAAACCATGAGACTGTTTCTGACAAAATACACGTAAATCAAGCCTCAGCAGGTCTCCCACGTTCATGAGAATTACTGGTTTCAGAAAAGAAGCATCTAAATAATAAATCTTCACATTCTGTTTTGTCTTCATTATTCCTAATAGAAACAATGGATTGGCTACTTTTTTATGTTCATGGTCCAGAATGATTGCAAAGTGATTATAAGCAAATCTTTTATGTCTCAGACAGAAATTGACTTTTTCATGTTTCTAGGATAAATGCTGAAAAATATGAAACTGTTTTGACTGAAACAAAATTACTGTAAGGATAAACATGCAAATTAAAATGGCAAAAAGAAGGACTCAATAATACTATTATCTACTATGTAATTTGAATGAGGAAAAAAAAAATGAATAAAGAGTTCTCTAACAGGGAGTAGTTCCACAGCACAAGATGCAAGAATTACCTTTAGTTGATACCCAGAGCAAAAGGAGAAAAAAAAAAATACTAGATAAGGTGGCAAAATTCTACTTTAGAAACAAGCATCTGTCCACAAAGAAAAGGGAATGATCATTGTGTGATAAATATGTGAGGTCCCAACACACTGACTAGAAATGCATAACTGTGAGAATATGTGGACAATAAACATGCATTACTCTAAGCTGAATAATTCTTACAACTAAGAAAGAGAAAAACAGAAAACCAAATGTTGTTGCTAGGATAATAAATAAGCAAAAATCCCAGGTATATTCTTAACCATAAGATGTCCGATATCTTTCTGTTTCATAGTGTGTCATTCACATTTTAGTGTTTTATGTACCCTAGAATAAAAGTAGAGCATCTTATGCAGCACAGGCAGCCAACACTTACTCACCAGTTACAATTAAATCTTTACACTGGTGGGACTGACCACCAGTTTACACTGTCTGGATGCCTGAGTATCCAGTACTGGTATTACAGGACAAATCTTTTCAAATCCTTTAGCAACACTGCTAATACAAATATTATCTTGCGCCAGCACGTTGTCAGGAACTGTGATGCTGTCCACAGCAGTCTCAGAGAAGAAATAAAAGATGAGGAAAGTGAGGTGTAAATATGAGTTCATGAAAAAGAAGTTGAAAAAGGGAAGTAAGGATCTTTTGCTTAAGTAGGAAGTGTGGAAATTTCTTTTCATCTTAAACTTTCCCTCTCTTAGTCTTCAGTCTTTGAAAAGGTGTCTGAGGCACTCTAATGGGAATTCCCTTAATCTCTTGACCAAGTTTCTACTCAACAGGTGACTTCGTCTGAAAATGAAGAAATAGTTCTATACTTTAAGACACATGGATTTTGTGGTACCTGTTCTGTGAGATCTAAATTCTGGGGCTTACCCAAATTTCCTTTCAGCTGATGAGGCCAACGATGGTATATATTTCAGTATACTTAATTCTCCTGAGGAATACCTTGAAAGTTAGTGGGAAAAAGCTTTGAAAGATCATATCCAAATTTCGTAATACTTTCTGTTTCGTTTCTGTTACTTGGATTTTTTACATCTTAGTAAATGCAAACAAATTTTTAACATGTACTGGAAGAACAGACAAGTGTTCCTGCACACTCTGGAGTAATAAATGTTTCCAGGGAAATCTGAAAGGTAGTAGAAATGGGAAGAAAAATCCTACTTGGCAAAAAGCCAGGTAATTTTCTGCACTAGAAAAGCATGCAAATTCCAGAATATAACATGACAAAAAGCTCTAATAAACATCCCAAATGCTTCATCCCCAGAAAAAATTCCCCTCTACGTAATGACTACTGTTGCTGTGTGATCATCTCCTTCTGTATAACCCTGTGAAGAACTACTACTCCAGGGATTTTTATGCCTTTGATGACTGATCTGTCTGAGTGGCCGGTGGGAGTTTGCCTTCGACTTGTGCAGAAGCTGGGTCAAGATCCAGAACAAGCAATGAGACTGCTATCTGAATCTATACAAACTTGGTGAAAAAAGCCCTCCCCAAGTATAAGGGGCAATGAAATGAATTTAAGGGTAGGGTAAATTCCCTACCTGCCACATCAAGAAATACATTTTTGATCGATGCTATAGGCCAACTTTTCTCATATCAATGCAGAAGCATTCAAATTAAGCTAGTATGTCCAACTTGGCAAACTTATCTGTTGTTTTAGTGAATAGGCCAAGGATTGACTATACACTATATCAGAGCTGGCAAAAATCCTCATGGTTGTACTAGATTGATTTATGCTGACTGAGGATCTAATAATATATCATCCTCTAATAAAGTAAGGTATACAAGAGGCTATGTGTTAAAACTTTTGATGGTTTTCTCTGCACTGAATCTATATTACTAACAGAAGGCTTCAGAATTAATTCTTGCAACACTTAAAAACATACATTCGCAAAACTTTTGGAACTAAGCCATTCTGGCAATGAATATTCAGAACAGATTTGAAAAGTATTCTCCATGGAAATCTTCTATTAGAAAAAAAAAAGTCCACAAAATTATTACTCTGTAGACCAAAAGAAATGCAAGCCCATTTCATTAGGTGTAAAATCTATTTTATCAATTAGACATAAAAAGATTTTTCACACTAGTGTAAACATAAATTCAAGGGATTGCTACTAATTACATCTATGTATCATTTCAGTAAGACTCTTTCTGATTTGTATTTTACTCATCTAAAACTTATCCCAAAATATTTTAGCTTTTCATTCATTATAAAAATATTGTATAATGCCAGAGGAAATACATGCCTCACGCAGTTTCTCTTCTGATATTTTGAAGACATTTACCACCTTCCCATTTAAGAAGGAACAACTTGTTGTTGCAAATAACGAGTGTAATTTTGTTAATGTAAATAATGTGCCCATTTCTTCTCTAGAATTTTTTAATTTTAAGCCCCAGTTGCAGTGATTCAGCTAAAAATTTCTGATCAAGCAGGTTAGAAGAAAAATAGCACATGGTAAAGAATCTGAAAATATGCAGATATCTTTGTTTCACAGTTTTTTATGATTTTATGACAACTGTTCTCAAATGATGTTTCTTCAGTATGAGGGGAAAGAAATAAAAGTACTGTTTTCACCGATTACAAGGGTTTATTCTAATTAACTATTTACTGTATTCACATGTTGATTTACAGCTAATGTACCAGAAATGGAACTATGAAAAAATCTCAAGGGTAGAAATGGTCAAAATTGTCCAGTTACTATTGGCCCACTGTTAGGCTGATTTCTGCTTTTTCCCTGAACCAGACCTGTGATTCTCTGTCAAGATTAAGAACCTGTCTTGGGAAGCAATTCTTACAAGTAATATAGCCCTTTATCCTTCATAGTTCCTTAATGTTATCTCTGCTTGACCTGCATATAGAGAATGCGTTTTAAAACTCAAAGTCACAAAAATTAGCGGAAACACAATATTTAAAATATATGGTTTGGATCTCCAGCTGGTACAAACTTTACTTCACTACAGATGTTGATGTAAGAACCTGTTTACAATATTCTTTAGTTCTCCAGTCTTCATATCCAAGAATGCAGAAGTGGATTTTTCAGCTTATTCTCCTGTCATGGGATATGATACAACACAAAGATGGGAAAGCCACTGCCTCACGCAAGTTTAATATTCCTGAATGCAGCTGTTTGCACAAGCAAAACCACATGGCATCCAATGAGGGTTATCCTAAGGGTCACATTAGACAGATTAAGAACTAGAGAAACTTTAAAACTATTATGGAGCTTTATGTGGGGATTCTCCAAGTGTTATTCCTACTTAGGTTGCTACTGTGCATAGACACAGCTGCTACTCTTCACAGAGTAGTATTTTACCTATGCAAGGTGTAGACACCTGTACTGCACTTGGGATGGACTATTCCTGGAGAACTGTTTCCATGGTCACAGTGTTTGTGAATATAAGAGCATTCCTGGCTGGACAACATCATGATAGCACCATAATAAGTTTGTCTGTATAAAGTTCTGGGGCAAATGATGGAAAAAGAAGTGAATTACTAAATGAGAAGGAAAAAAGTTAGGACAGTAAAAATCCTGATAAGAGAGAACTTTAAAATTAATTTCACATTGATTTCTGTGGGATTGTCATTGGGTGACTTTTTTCGTATATTTATGACGTTACAAAGCTTATTGCCACACACTATAATTTTTCCAGCTTTGAGATTGGTTTGCATGTTCTTAAAAATTTTCAGAAATATTTCTTGAAAATGTTATATTTACCGGAATGTGTCTGATTTACAGTCTATTTTGGAATGGAAATATTCCCAATAACATCAGTGTGCATCAGTTTGTACAGTTTTTGCAAATCATTTGAAATTATACCAGGAATCAACAGGAAATCCTACTGTTACATTATGTGATTTAGAATTTTGAGAAAGATAATGAATAGGGAAAACTGCTGACATGCATTAATAGCCATACAATGTAATTGTTCAGTGAATGCAAATGAGTACAATAGATTTTTGACAATTAAAATATTGTGAAATAGTCACAGGAACAGATAAACTCTCCAGTATATATCCTCCCAGGCAGATATACTGGGAAATGCTCCTCAGCCTTCAGGCTCCTTTTGGTTAAAGATATTCAATGGACAATTAAAGCTTCCATACTCTCAGACTGAGGCCAAGCTAGCCTTTGCAGGAATCCTTTAGCTGCCAGATGAACAGAGCCCCAGAACTTTCAGAAAGTTTTCTTGCACCCTCTTGCAATGAAATGACTGCCAAGGTAAACTGTCAGATACCTATAAGGAGCAGTAAATCTCACAGTGAGAAAGGTATTTCCCATTGTTTAGTAAAAAAAAAAAAATTCTTGTTGGAATATGTGAGAGAGGGAAAGACAAACTGTGCTTTGAAGCCTGAGCCTTTTTCAACACTGAACATCTTGAGTCTTTGCACCAAAAAGCATTTGTAAAGAATTAATATGTGAATGGGAGCTAGCAATTCACCAGCCATTAGGGAGAGAATTATAGACAGCAGTCTGAGGCTTTACAGGGCACAGCCAGCTTCTAAAAGAACAATTCTATTAATTTCTCCTGGTTTGGCTTTGAATATAGATCACAATTAGTGTATAGTTTCGTTTGAGTGGTTTCGCTGATTTTTCTATCTAAATAAAATTCCTCCAACAGTGTTTTCTGGCACATACTACTCCTGTTCCTCTATATGGAACACTTCCAAATTGGATTGCTTATGATATTCTCTTCCTGCAAGCTATTTTTCATCAGAAACACCTGTGATTTTTAAGTTCTTTCAGCATCTTGGTATATAGAGAGTAGGATCTGATATTTACACTTTACAAGCAGCAGTCCTGCTGGTCCTCTAGGAAAAGAATAAAAAAAATGGAACAAAACCAGATAGTACCATTTTTAATCAAGATAAAAATGCAATTAAAATAGAAAGATTCTTGAGGATTGCTCCACTGAGCTTACAGAAACATTAGTACCTATTTTTTTTTTCTACACAACCCTTGTTTCCTCATCCAAGGAATGACATGCAATTTTTTCTCTTTCAGTTTGACTAATGGAGCTTGCTGAAAGTTTATTCTACTTGCCCTCATTTGGCAGAGAAATTCTCCAGATAAGGTTTTCATTTCTTCCTTAGAAGTAGTTTCAAATGTCATATAGCCTGTGATCACTACCCTAGATTAGAGAACATTCATTTTATCTGAACTCAGGTAAGAATTACTATGGTGATGGACAGTGCATGTGGTAACACTCATCTTCTTATTACTTACTGCAACACGCTGCCAAAAAAATTGTAAACATCAGACTGTGCATGAGTTTTCATTTAGATTCCTCTGTGTTGTCGGCTATAATGTATAGGTAAAAAAAAAATAACTCCGTTGATCTCTGTTTTCACACAACTTTTAGAATTTAGATGACAGAACAGAAAAAATACATGTGGATATTTTCACATCAATAGTACTTAAAAACAGTGCTTATAAATAGAAGGTTGGGAAGAAGGAAAATTAAAAAGGCAAATGAAAAATTATAGAAGCATAGTTGAACTCTACACCATATAAGAAGGAAGCCTAAATAATTCAACAGACTTACTCAACTTCTCTAAAAATAAAACCTCAATAAAAAATTCTCTTTTCAAATTCATTCTTATTGCAAGAACATCAACTGTGATATAAAAACTGTTTTCTTCCCTACCTGGAGTTGGAATAAATATCTTTGATATGAAATTAAATAATTCATTCAATGAAATTAATCTAATCAATTATTAGAATCCTAAGCTCAGTATTATATAATCAATATGGAAATCATTGTCTGGGAAATTATTTTTTATAATCTTAAAATATTAAGGATCACTGCTGTAGAAGGTAGACAAGAAGATGGAAATATTGCTTGTTGTGTTTTTGAAAATCTTTGATTCATTCTATAGTACAAAATGAGCAGTAGTGTAAACATCAGCCCAATGATTAGTGGAAATCTCTTATGCAGTGGAAGCAATATCAATGAAATACAAGAATGTGATACTGACAGTACTTAAACATCCTTGAAATTTCAGCATGCCTTACACAGTAGTTCTCTTATTCTACATGAATGTATATGCAAGAAATTGAAATCCCACTGTGAGAGATAAAGCTGAATTTGTCGTGTAAACAAAAATTAATGACAGTATAAGTACAAAAACTCAGTTTGATCAGTCTTGCTACATTAAGCACAATAAAGTCCTAAACAGTAATATACATTATTAGTGCTTTGAAAGGAGAAATTTCCCAGAACTGAAAAGACTTATGAGCCAAGTCAGCTAGCAGAAAGAATTTAGGCAGAAAAATCATATGTCAAAAAGAAATCAATTATGGCTATTTTGCTTCATGTCCAAAAGGTAACAAGCCTATGAACAAACAAACAAACAAACAAACAAAACCCCAAACCCCAGAAAACAAAATAAGAAGACAGCTATAAAACTAGAATGATACAGTGAAAATTAAGAAAATGCTAAAATAATAATAACTAGTTTCTAAAATAATAATAACTAATCCTAAAATATATATAAATTAGAAGTTGGAAAATTGGAAGGAAAAGAATATAAAACACTAAAACACAATAAGAATAAGGACAATGAGAAAGAATACTTTAATACAAAAGGATTAAAGTTGCATAGGCCTATTATTCTATAGAAATGGTACATCTATAAAATGATAGAAGATGCTAGAAAAGATGGTCAATTTTGATTGAATGTGGAAGGAATGACAGTAATGCTTCAGAACGGGCAGGCATAATGCCATCAGAATGATAGTTTTAAAAATAGTGCCATTGTTTGTCTTGGAATTTTAAAATCAAGGAAGACTAATCAGTATTGATTTTTTCAGTGATTCATCCAACAAAAAGTTATATTTTTAACTGCACCTTTCATATCCCCTCATCCATCACCTTCACAGATCCTTTGTGGTTTTTTCTCCATCGAGAACTTAAATTTTCTATAGAGATAATCTTTTGCTAGTGGTGTCTCAAGAGTCATTTTAAGTGTCTAAACCAAAAGGCTTTTGGCTACTTCAGCGTTAATAAATCAAGCACTGCCAGGGAACATTCCTGGGCACTGGAACTTGAATATGTTGAACTCTTAGAACATTCCCTGGCATCATTTTTCCTGGGCCAGCAAGTGCTCTATCAAACAATTTCCAGGTACGGCCTGAATGTTAATGTTGTCTAGGTGTCTAAGATGATCATGGATTCTCTTCTCTGCCCCTCGGCCTCAGTGCCACAGAATAGTCCCAGGTGGACAGTTGCCTGGCAAATATGTAGCCTTTTGTGACAGATCAAATAAATGGAGATTCAAAATTAATGTCTCAGATTCTGAGCCAATGAATGTCCTTTCACAACTTTAGCCATGAGTTTTAACTGTTCCCAGAGCAAAGTCACTTTATATTACTATTTTCAAGCTGCACATTGGGCTTAATTGCTCTTGTACTATAAACTCCAGCTTTCTGTCCAATTTTCATATTGTGATCCTGATAATATATTTCCTGTAGACAGTTTTATTAGGTATAACATGCCCCTTGTAAAAATAAATAGGTTTAGTTCAGAGTAGGTCTTGAACCTTTCTCAGTCTTTTTAATGTCTGCTGCTTTTTTTCCACCTGGCTTTGTAAGTTCCCAACACTGCAAAACAAATCTAGCAGTTTTCTAAAGGACAGCATGAAAAATCTTGAAACCCATAATTTAGTATATTGTCTTTCAAGCATTGAATGGTCTAGGCAGCACTTTTTCCAGATGAAGTCTCACATTTCATAGGTATGAAATAAACATTTGATGAACTCAAGGCAGCTTACCTGAATAACATTTAAAATATAGTCTTTGTGAATGTGAACTATGACTGTCTAAAATCAGTGCCTGATTTGCCTGTTTAGAGGATGGTGACACTACCATAAACCAGAAAAGGGACAGCCATTCTGCCCAGGATAAGCAACTTCTGTTCCAGTGTCATAAATAAAATCCACCTCCAACTTTAGGCTCTGGGTAATTTAGAAGTCTACAATTGTCTTTAAATGTACACAGAACAAGGATGCAGCCTATCCCTGGCTTTTTCTTGAGAAGACTATGTGTACAGTGGGCTTATTTTTCTTTGGCCTAACAGAATGATTAGAGAATTCCAGCAGTAAAGAAGAAATTTTAATTCTTGGCTCAATTTTGTTCAAAAGAGAAATCTTTAAGCACACAAATACAGAGTAGCTGGATGGAAGCTCCTTGTCTTCATTCTCTTTTGAAGGTAAAATGCTGAGCACAGAAGTAAGCCAGAAGAGCAGCCCCTCTGCAGATGAATGGAATGAAAATTATCTGTTAAAGGATCTTGGAAATACTCAAGCTTTATTAGAATGTGCCTAGTTAATGCTGATGCCCATAATTTCAGGACATCTTGAAGTTAAGATGGTTAAGACTCCTGTCTGAAACACAGATGAATTTTGGGCATTCAAATTCTTACTTGGGAAGGAAGGCAACTTGGGACTACAGCTATAGTACTAAGTTAAAAATGCCCAAGAAACACTTTTGGCACTGAGGCAACAGGCATGAAAGAGTTTGTGTCATTCATAATAAATGGTTTTATACCACTAAAGCAGGATGGCTTCATCTAAACTGTAAACTGGATCTTTTACAGCACAATTTAATTTATTGCTGTAGATGTTTTAGGTGAAATCGATCTCATCCAAAATTAGCACAGTTCCATATCTGAAACAGTCTTCAGCAAAGTACTGTATTTTATCAGCTGTTTGTCTTTTCTGTTTTCCTCCACAAATGCCTAGATTTTTCTATGTGTGATTAGTGGTGACTGCTCTCAATAACTAATTCTGTGATCAATGTTGTTAGAACAGGTAAGAATTGCATTATCCACAGTGCATATTTTTCCAGTTTTCCAAGAAGCAGTCATCTTAACACACTCACAAACTTTTATTACTGTGGATTGTCATTTGCAGGTATTGTTGATGTAAGAGGGAGTTTGATATGGGGATTAAAATAAATTATTTCCTTTGGAGGCTGATATTACTACTTCTGTTTAACAATATTATATTTGTTCCAATGCAATTCATTTACTGTCTGCTAAACTGAAAAATCCAGATCTTCCTTCCATTCCAACTCACAATTTTAGCAGAATTTCTATCTGCTCTAAACACTGTGTTTTGTTCTGTTTCATTTCTGCAGGAATTTTGTTAAGAGATATTCCCATATGATTTAGGGGTTATGAAGAGTGAACACATTTTACAAGCCAAATAGTTTCACCGTTTTCCAATGTATTGGACCTTTGTACAAACAGTAAAATTATCCAGGGGACAGAAAATATTCACAGAACTTTTCTTTGCTATGTTAAGTCCTTAGGTTTTAGGTATGAACCAGCTTCCAACTGCTGAGGGAGAAAGAATTTCCCCATAGGTAGTATCTGCCACAGCAGCCTGTTACACCAAGCTGAAACATCTGCTTCCAACCACTGCTGGACAGAAATACATATACAGGTCTCTGACAATAATTAATGTCTTTTATTGCTTTCACCATTAGTAGCGTTCTTCACAAACATTTCCTACAATTACTTACAGTCCTAATATAGTGAATTTACCAGTGTCATACCCATTGTTTATAATAATCTTTCATCAGGTATGACTGTACAAATGAATGCATATAGAAAAAAAGTGTGAAACAAATTGATTTATGCATCCAAGTCAGAAACTCAGTTACAAGAAATCCATTCAGCCAACAGGGGAAAAATAAATCCAGATAAATTGTACAAACTTTGCAAGTAAAGCAATAGTGCCTGACTTTTGGGTTTCTTTGTCTGACTGCCAAATGAAAAAGCAGAGTCAAATAGTAAGATATCCTTTCCTGTCAAAACTTATGGAGAATACACCAAAGCTCAAACAGTAAAACTTTCCAGGAAAACTGGAATCCTGCTGTATGTTTTCCTGAGAGAGGCAAAGCAGATTAGACTCATGCATGTGATTAATTACAATGACCTGCCAGGAGTCCACACCACCATGACCCAAAAATGAATGCAGAAAGGATAGCAATGTTATAAAACAGGCAGTGAAAAAACTCTGAAGGAAGGCAGAATTGAATAGGGAGCCAGTAAATTAGCTGTCAGGTTGGAGAAAACAAGACAGGAAAAGGAGTAGCTCAACAGGAGACAAAACGTTCAGGGGCTCAAGCTGTCATAATAGAACAGCTGGAACAGAATAGCTTTTTCCTATGGTGGCTATTTCTTCCCATTTCTCTTTTATGCTGAGATCTTGGGTGAAAAAACAGAATCCATGTATGACTTCCCTTTATTCTGTTCAGGAATTCACTGGAACATGGGGATTCAGATTACATTAATGTCATTTAAGACAAATAAACTAGAAGTTACATCAGCAGAGATCCTTGCTGGAGGAGTGCTCTCTAACATGACCTAGCAAGCTGGCCATATTTTGTCCAAGTGTGAACTTGCAGTGTTCACTTAATTTTGACTATGCATTAAAACAGCAGTTTAAAAAAGAGCTCTCCCAAAAGGAAACAGACAAGATTGTCTAAAACTTTGAACACTCGAAGAGCAAATTCTGTTTCCAGTTCTGACAGTGAACTGCTGTTCTTTCTCCAGTTTTTAAGTTTCTCAGGTCATGACTGACAGTAATGAAGTGTTATGTAAGGAATAAATACAACATAAACTTGATAAAGAGGCTTGATTAAAAAAAATGTTATTCATTTCAATTAAGGGTGCTGAATTAACTAAATGGCCATTTTTGCCATGGACTTTTGTTTTTTTCTCAATTAAGGAAACCAAATAGCTTCAATTATTTCCTACCCTTCTCTTTTTTCTTCTGTCTCTTTACTGCCTAATGAAACGTGATGTAAATGCAATAGTAAAGAAATTAGGGTAATATTGCACACTGTTTAGAATAAAAAATGTTTGGTTGGTAGGTATATCTGGAGGCTGTCTGATCCAACCCCTGCCTCAGGGCCAGCTATCAAGCCAGGTCAGGCTGTTCAGGGCCTTGTCAAGTTGAATTTCTACTGTTTCAAGGATGAAGATCCCATAGCCTTTCTGCTCCAGTGCTTAACCAATGTCACAATGAAATTTTTATCCCCATATCCAGCTGGAATTGCTCTTGCTACAACTTGTGGCTGTTGCCTCCTTTTGTTGCCCTGATTTTTCAGCCTTCTCCTCTGTTTCACAGTTTTCATAGTTAGATTGTTTCTCATGCACAGGTGTTGTAAACAGAGGCACTGTTTTAATAAATTCAAAGAAAGTTTACATTCCTGTTCTTAGAGATATGGACAGCTGATGGACAGTTGTCTTGATCAGTGGGATGGGGAGAGGTGTCAGCCTTCTCCCCCAGTCCCTGGCCTTTGTAGATATACTATAAAATGTAGTCAGATCTTTGTAATAAAACAGTTCATGCCTTCTCACCAAAGTGTGTGTGTGTGTGTGTATGTGTGTGTCTGTGTCTGTGTCTGTGTGTCTGTGTGACAAACAGCGTCATCCTTTCACTGACCATCACAAAATACCTATTTAGAGTTGGAAGTGACCTCTGGAGAATTGTATATTTATTGTGTAGGGGTTGATTCCATCTATCAGAGAGATCCAGTACCATTTGAAAGGCGCTTTTGAAAGGACCTCCTTTTTGACACCCTGCTGCCATCCAGTAGGGCCTAGGTGTCCCCAAGTTCCTGTATGACTTCTGTCATTCTATTGACAGGCTGGGGCATCTCAAATGACACTCAGGAATCACTGTGCTGATGGCTGATTAAGCAAATAATCCTCAAATTTTCATAAGTCTGACTGAACCATATTTTCCTTGCCCGCAGTGGAAGTTTAAGTGCTTAAAATGACTGTAGGTGCTTTACCCCAAGGATATAAGTGGAGGTGTCTTTAGTGCCATCAGTGTCTGGGCTAGTCTAAAGCAGAGTGACGGGACTGGCACTGCAAACATTACCTGTGATAACCTGGCATCAATGACAATGGCTTTAGTCACCTTTTGCTATCAAAATTGGTTCTAAAATTGGCTTTCAACAGAATCACTGAGCAATATTAGAGATATTGTCTGGGGAAGAATACAATGCAATTCATCAGGAGTGAATTTGTCAAGTTCTGTACATGATCAGCAGTATAATGACAGGCTGAATAATTATGGTCTCTGGTACTATAGAAAAGGTCTCTAAAGTATGGTGAGCCATGAGTTGAAAGTTACTCAGCGTTATGCTGCTACAAAAAAACAGAACATACCATATTGGGATAGATAAACAATAGTTTTGTTTGCAAAACACATGAAGTAACTTGTCAGTAGCATGACCTCAGGGGAAGCAGCACCACGTCCATTTTTAGGCAGTGCAGATCAAGAAGAATGTGAGTCAGTCCAGACAAGTAACAGAAATAACTGAAGGTCTTAGAAACATGGCCCATAAATATTGAAGGAATTAGGACTGGGTAATTCAGATAGGGCTGAAGAAAGAAAACTTGGCATGCCTTAATCTTTTCTGACTTTAAAAGTGACAAAAAGAACAAGGAGGACATAAAGATTCAAGGCCATTTCTGGTGCTGATTGGTACCAAAGATGTTTGGCTACTATGATTTATTTCTCCCATGCAAGTGTATCAGGAGCAGGGTCCATGCAACCAGTTCATCCATCACTACTGCTTAGCTCACCCTCATGAGCTAGGCTTTTGGCAACAGAAGGTTTCCAGAAAATATGAAGCTACTGCCAAACACTGGGGTCTGTCCAGTCTTGTAACCTTTTTCCCCCTATACTATGCATCAGCTTGTGTTTGTACAAAGAGTGTTTACACCACATAAAGAGCTGAGTCAGAAACAGAGACAAGCTACACAATTGTTTTGTGACAAAATTTGACCATATTTCTGTTCCTTTAAAGGCAGAATCCAAGTGTAACTATCAGCTGAGAGTTAAGTAGTGTTGTGAAGTTGTGCACAAAAAAATGTACTTCTGTTTAAAAGAAAAAAGAAGGAAAAAGAAATCCATTGATAAAAATCTGATGCCAGGAAATAGCAAGGGTCAACTGCTGCCTAAAAGCAGTGATGGTGAAGGTGATTCAGGGCGTTATACCCTCACCAGGTGGGTGCAGTCCTACAGGGCTGAGCAAATTGAGCAGAACCATAGGCTGGTAGCAGGGTCTGTCAACAGACCCAGATCCAGGTCCACAACTGATGCCGAGGATCCAATCAGGGGCAAAAGAAGATGGAAATAGCTGCAAACAGACACAACATAGTTTGGACAAGGACAGAGAGGCTGTGGCCAAGCCTAAATGGTGTGCGGCCCTACAGGAAGGAGTGTGGAAGGCCAGCAGGATTAGCAAGGTCAATCAGTTCTCTCATGGCTCTGGAAAGTTTCAAAGAACAAAAAATGACACATTCTTGATTTAACACACATTGGAATGATTTTAAGAGTAGCTGTTCTTAAAAACAATTGATATTACATAGCATTTTGAAGTCCAAAGGAAGATGGATAAAATTCAATAAATACAATGATTTGTTCATTACTACTGAATTCAAATATAGACATTCTTACCAACAGCAAACATGTGATATATTTTCTAGTAAATATTGGCTGAAAGACAGATTTTTGGTCTTAGCTTATGCTTGGAGTTTACCAAAATTACATCTCGGGTTGATGGCAGAACCAACCATGCCAAAATCTTTTCTAATAGTTATGTGGTCTTGGAAAAAAAATCTCATGAAATCTCCTGAGAATTGTCGTTTTTTGAAAATCTTGGCTGTGTCTCAAGTGGGAAACAGGCTCTTCCACCTTTGGAATTTTACTGGAAACCATAAGCAAAGAAATTATGTTGGAGCTGGGAATTCAAATGTTTCCCCGCCCTTCTTGGCTAGAGATTAGATGAGCTGGATGTGACATACTAGTTTCAATCCATCTGTTCTTTCAGGCACTATCAGATACATAGCTCATTTCACTGAAAGCAAATGCTCTGAATAATTTATATTACTTGCATTCTGCAATATCCTTGGTGATCTGTTCTCCTTCCCCACCTCCCCCACAGACACAGACTTAGCTATTCATCATATGCTCCTCACCTCATTGTACTATGAGACAGCTGTGCTCCCATGGATTGCTTTAGACCATTTGGCTACAAAAGCTGGCTGGCAATCCTGTACAGCTGTAACCTTGGCCCACTAACTTTCTAATGAAAGCCATGCCACAGTGGGTACCAAGGGGAAAACAAATACCCTTTTGTCCATGAAAAGTCTGGCAGGGAAGCAGATCCACTTTTGTTTCAATAACAAATTTCCTTTGACTGCAACCCTTCCTTTGATTTTTTTCACAGTTAGTCAAATTGACAGAATAACCAAGGGCAAGAGAACACCTATAGTACCTTAGGCCACAGCTGCCAATTATGTGAAACAAAGAATCCATGGACAATTAGCAAAGAAACTGCTAAATCAATTCTCAGAGTTCTGCCTTAATGGGAGGTGGTTTCATTCCTTGAACGGGTTTCTTTTTCATATGCACACATATTCAGTAGAAAAGCCTGGATCGGTGAGGAATGTCTGGCATTTCTGCAGTCAGAGTGCATGTACATTGGAGATCGTTATTTTTAGAAGCCCATCTCATCCAAGTATGCATGAATTCTCACGTAACCTCATAGCATGAACGGCTCAGGGAGTCAGGGATGTGAGGCTTTATCAGATTAAGGACACAACTTGGTTCCTGATGAGTGTTTCTCACACAAACAGTTGCTGCATATTCCAGTCCAGGGACAAATGGTACTGTAAGATTAAAGAAGAGAAGGAGGAAAGGCTGTGGTAGCTGGGGTATAGCATAACTCTGCAGGGCAGAGCTAAAATTCATTAACCTGGAGATGGCATGGGGAAAGCTGGATGTTCAGTGCATTTTGTACAGCCATATGTCTTCTGTAAGTGGCTCTAAGAAAATGTTTCTTTCTTAGGGGAAATTTTCTGTAAATAGGAGATTTCTGACAGGTCTACTGTAGTTTTCTGCCCCATGCCTAGAAATGAAATCTTATTTCTTCTCTTTTGACCAGATCATCTGATAAGCAGCCTTTAAGGGCCTTCACAGTAGAAGTGAAACAGGGTCAGCTTTACAAAGAAAGCCCAGGGAAGGTCAGTTTTTGAGAATGTTTGAGACATAGTTATCCATGTAAGGGAAAGGGGCAAATTTGAACTGGAACTTTCCAGAGCTTTTTCAATTTCCCTTTATTTCCAAGAAGAGTAAGGATACCATTTCTTACAATGCCAAAGCCCAGCAAATGTAAGGGAAACATTTAAGAAAATATCCCACTGTGAGGGATAGAGGACTTACTGGTTCAGCCACAGAACAAGTTTAGGATGAGCTTCCACTTAAAGACGGCATTGTTTTAAAGATAGGGCAAGGATCTCTAATCTGCTGAGTGTTTTTAGATCCCTGAAATTTTGCAGGCCAAGCAGAGGACAGTTTAAAGTACCTCGCATCTCTGCTCTAGCACCAAAACATCCAAAGTCACTTGACATGTAAATTATTAGGTACACTGAAAAAAGAAACAGGACAATATTCCACTAGGGTACGTCTGAAAAAAAAACCCCACTTTTTTCAGTAAAATAAGGCACAAATAAATGTGAACCATGGTTCAAGTATTTTGAATTTTTTTTTCATTGAAGTGCTTAATCAGACTTCCAGTATTTAATTTAATCACCAAAGCTTGGGCCTAAAGCCCTTTGCTGAGAGAAATCCAAGTTTAGAACATAAATACAACATTCCTGCATAATGTAGCTTTGATCTAATGAATAATAACTTAGAAGGATTCTTGTTCTATTACTCCCAGAACACAAATGAAATGGCCTTTTTGTTAACTTTCTCTAGTCTTGATTACATCTGTATGTCATTTAGGTCTAAGAGAGTAAGACAAAAGTAATTATAATTCTGTTGGCTTAAGGGCAATCTGCTTTTGGACACAGAGGTTTTAAAAGGGGTTGAATTGAATTCCCCCTCCCTCCTGTTTTTATTTTAAGTTTCTTTTAAAAAAACAGAATAAAGAAATGGAAAAAAAAAAGAGCTAATGATATGATTAGTGCTCCTTGTTGATTCTTGCGACTTTGTCCAGAGTTTATAACGCACATTTCCTTAAGAGAGGAGATAGTTTTACATAAATAAAGATAGCCTGGTGTCGTGCTACTGGAATTGTGCAGGCTCAAGGCAGCTGCTAAAAATACTGTGTATGAATATGCTGAATGTCTTTCTAGTCTCTATGGTAACCAAAGGAACAATCAGTTGCTCTGAGGACAAGTGGAAAAGAAATGCTATGAGAAAAACAGATCCTTTCTGACTAGAGCAAGGAAAAGGCATGATCTCTGCAACCTCCAAGAAATAATGTACGCTGTCATTAAAACTTTAAGTATGCAATCAAAGATCCAAGTATCACAAAGGGGATGAAAAATAAGGAGCTGGCACAAGGCTCTGTGGTTTTATGATTGGGCTTGAGGTACAGAGATAATTTTCAGCCTGTAATTATTATTTCCCCACTACTGCCAAGGTTTCTGTAGACTAATCTTTTCAGGGTTTCTAATTGGATATCCTCTGAACAAAGTCCCACAGCTCATTTTGCTCAGCATCCAACATCAGTCATCTTTAGAGGTGCATCCAAGCCACTGCGAGGCATAAGTAGGATTTCCTTAATCCAGGGCAGAAACACCTATTAACACCACATATCTGCAGCATTCTCACCAGAACTCACTAAGCTGAGTTTCTTGTCACAGCGTCATCTTATGTGAATTTTCATAGAGAAACTATTTATTTTTCATAATGTTGAATGTATGAGAGATCAGGTTTGTATACTGAAGATACGTAATCTTGTTGCTTTTGCTCTAGAGAACTCAGAGAGCAGGAAGGAAATGTTCCTGAGGAACACAAGGGAAAGGAAGAGGATCTGGAGCATGAATTTGCAGCAGAGAATTGGAGGAACTAGCTGGGGAAGATGAACACCTGGCACAGTAACTGAAGTTCATAACACGATTTTACATGTGAACATCAAATCTGTACCAAACATTAGAAACCATTTATTTTAAATACACTTTCCAAAACCATATATCGATGCACCAAAACATATAAAAATGTCACTAGAATACAACTATATTAGTAACTGTAACAGTGAACAGCTCATAGCCATAACTGATTTTAGTCATTGTCTAAATCACTGAGCATCTCACAATGCTCAAACTAGCAAAATAGCTTTTTCTATCAAATGATTGCTTAAAAGTATTTCCTTGCATCTCACTCTAAAGCTTGTAGAGCTCTTTTGGGCTTCACATCAGAAAAATGACTGCCACTGAAAGGACCCCTTATGTTGCGTCTCTGATCTAGGAAACATCGTGTCTACGTGCAGATTTAGAAATTCTTGGCCTCATCATTCTCAGCAGGCACTGTTTGTTGAAATCTCTCTCTCCCATTATTTGAAAAAGTGGAAGAAAAAATTGAACATATTTAGTGTACTACATAGAGAAAAATGTATTTTTTATTCTTGCATATCACTTCCAGAATTTCAGCAACAGATGTAACTGAACTACCAAAGCTTCTGAGACCAGAGGGGATGCAAAGTCCCTTCTTTCTGTCCTAGGTAAGGTACAGTTTTCTTGGCAGTGTTTGAGTGGCACCTCCTAGGCAGAAATACGTGTACATATGCTAGTATTGGAATTCCATACAGCTAATTTGGAATTCCATCATATGTGGAATGATCTGTACAGATGGGGCTCACTGGATGTGGTGCACAGACAGACCTCTCAGAGACGAAGCCTACACCTGCACTAGGTCTGGTCCATCCAAAACATGATTTATCAGTGAACCATAAGCAGAATAACCGCAGTCTCAATACACATCATGCATTACTGGCCTTCACTGTATTAATTATCATTATTGGCTAATAAAAGACAAATCATCCTCACACGTCCCTGTAATCCTCAAATTCATATATATGTCGGTCTGGTAAAGAAATTTACATTTAGGGCATATTAATAGCATGTACCAATTTACTTGCCAAATCTAGAAATTATATTTTTTATCTCTTATATCTCATACAGCAGAAATTTTTACCATTATTGTTGTTTGTATTCTCAGAGAATACAGAGAACTCAAATCCCTCATGCTTTTTTTGCTGCATTTGTTTACTTTTCAACACCCTTTCCCTCTCATTGAAGAACACAAGTCTCAGAAGAGTGATAGCCATGGGAGAAGGAGGTTAGCAGCAGCAGGAAGAAGATGGATGCAAGATTCAGGTTGGACAAAACTTCAAAGCAAGAACATATGCACTCACCCTCTTATTTCCTTTCCTCTTTATCAAGAAACATCCCTTGCTTCAAACATCCCTAGCAGTATGAGGTCTTGTCAGTGCACTTTAAAAAATCAGTGGAAGTGCCTAGGTCTACAGAGTCCTGGGGAAAAGAATAGTGTCACTTCAATCACAGGAATGCATCATTAATCAAGTAGTAAAAAAAAGTGCTGGGTTTACAAAGTTGTACTTTTTCTCCAATAATGCTGGATTTTATCACTTCTAACAAACTGTTGTTAGAGCATGACAAAAGAAGAGAAAGGACAAGATCTTTGGATTATCAGAGCTCTCTGTCCGTCATTGTGAGGACTGTAAATATTGATAACACCCTGGGCTGGGCATTCAATTCAGGTATCCAGGAGCAGAGTTGTTTTTTACTCCTGCATGTGCTGAGGGAGAGCCTTAAAGAAATTGTACAAAGGCAGACTGAAGATCATTGCTCCTCCCTGCCACACACTTCATGGCCAAAACTTGGAGGAGAACTAACAAACACTATAAATAAGGAAAAATAAATACAAAAAGATGAAAAGAGGTTCCAATAAAGCAAAAATTGGAAACAGGCATAAGTCAAAAAACAAGCAACAGTCTAAACAGGCTGGCATCAGTTCAAGCTATGGAACTTAAAATAATTTAAGGCAGTCACCTTTAAAAAGAAGTGGTAAAAATGCCTCGGTTGTATCAACAACTTAAGCCCTTCTACAGAGTAAAATCTCTGTTTGTCTTTCTTTCCCCTGTTTTCTCTGTTTTTTCATGCATCTTGTATTTCCCTCAGGTCCCATTCCTCACAGATAAATTTTCTTCCTGCTCAGAAATATATTATTTAGACTACTTAAACCTAGGTTTTCTTAAATTATACTGATAAGCAATGGTATTTTTCTGGGTCTTTGGCAAGGGGTGACATTTTAAATAATACTAAGTTAATGTAACACAATTTTTTGCACAATTGTTTTTACTCTATTATGTCTCAAAATAACAGCAACACAGTTAAGATCATAAACACTTCTGAAGAGATAATAATGCTTTAGCTTTGCCATCTATAAAGATGAACGATTAAGAAAAACTAACATATGAAAATGAGGTTATCATAAAACAGCCCGGAATAGTTATGGTGAACATTTTTTGTTGTTTAAATGGGGATAAAATATTGTTAAAAGTATTTAAAATAAAAAATTTTTTAAATGCCCTGTCACATTACAGGCATAAATGGCATTGGCTATGCCCCAAGTAGAATCAAGCTAAAATATCCATGGGTTCATAAATATTTCCCAGAAACTCCTTGAAACTGTGAAATGTGTCACAAGGAGGATTTTCCTGATGAAACCATGTATAAATAGCTTCAATAAAGTAAGCAAAGGAGTTAATTCTGGCAGAAGGGATCTGCTTTGAGTTATTGAGAAGTTGCTCTCTCCTCATGTATCACTGTCAATTTAAATCTCAGCTCAAACCACCAGAGAAGAGTAAAACCTGGGACTGGTAACTTATTACCTCATTCCCAGTCACAGTGTTGGGCTGCCGGGAATGTCCTCCACCCCTTTTTGCCTCAGTACAGGACACCATTCAACCCATCTCTCTAGCCCTCTACCTTCTTATCCCCTCTACACACTGAGGAAAATGTAGGTGTAGCTAGCTAGTTTAGAAAGATAATTTGTTCCAAGCTGTTACATTTCTCAAGTGAATGTCAGATGAATTTATAATTGTGGGAACTCTTGAAACATTTCCAGCCTTACACAACAAGTTTGTTTTAGGGCTCTGGTAATGTCTGTAATGTGTGGGTCTGCTGAGATTTGGAACAGATGCATTATTTTCCTCAGCCACCTGGAAGAAAGTAAAATATTGAAAAAAGTTGGTTTGTAAGGACTCCCTGGTGTCCACAAACTGGTCTGGTTATTAAAAGAGAAAATATTTCTGATTTTTTTCAGCTGCAAAACAAATAATAAATGTATAATTGCTGCTTTCTGTCAAGGACATAAAAATGTCAGGAGGCTTGCCAGGCTTAAAATCAACACACAGTAGCTTGCCTAGTGTCCTGATTTGGGGGTACATTAAGTATTTATGAACATATTTTTCAGACCTGTCCTGTAAACCTGAAACTGAAGAGAGAAGACCTCAAACCTGTGTGCAATTCAGTTTAAACTAGGTGGTTTTAGCAGGAGTTAGAAGAAATTCATAAGGTTATTTTAAGTTCTTAAATTCTTTTACTGGGGAAAAGACACACTTGAAATTTACACTTTTGAGAGCAAAAGACCTTTGAAAAAAGAAAAAGTGGCCAAGGTCAAATGGCAGCCCAAAGAATGTACTTCTACAGACTGAGTGATGTCCAAATGCCTGGTTGCAAATGCCCTTGAAATTATCAGCAAACTATTCATATATACAAATATCACCAGCCATAACATTTACTTCCCCTCAGTATAGTGAAATGTGGCAAAACCCTTTATAATCCCCATTCCCTTCTTTGAGAGATAGGGACCAGTCTATCTTTAGGCTGAAAAGAGGAACTTTGTGCGCACAGCCCTGGGAGCAGACTGAATGGTTGGACGTCATCTGCCAACAGTGACTTTGTAGATGGAGCAAAGCCTCAGGAGGGATCAGGAATATGTGAGGAAACCCTGCTAAGCTGCAAGGCTCCACCTGCTGCTCAAATATGATCTCATGGCCTCAGATGTGGTGGCATCTATAACAAGAAATTCCCCAGTTGGCTCAAGATAGAGCTTCTCTTATGTAGCCATTGGTTCTTAAAGACGGTGCATAATGAATCCTCCTGTATGGAGAGGCCATGGGCTGTTACAAACCAGCCCACAGAATGTGGATATTGACAGGAGCGATAAACCTTTAAAGCAACTCTGTTGTGGTGCTTTATTATCCAGGATTTCTCAGGTGGTCAAGGAGAAACTTTTTACTTTTAAAAAAGTGTTTTAAAATGTCTTCACAGGTTGACCAGTTTTTCCACGTGTAGATATACGAGGGTTTGCCTGAATTATTTTCACAAATTGTCCTGAAATGTCATCAATGTTAGGTAAATGAGGTAAGGTGCTTAACTACTGCTGTGCATAGGGAGGACATAGTATATACAGCCAAAAACACTTGTCAGAGACAAGAGGTTTTGTCCAAGATACACACATTTCAGCAGCACATGTAAAGACCAGTTGTCTCACCAGGCGTCCTAAGCTACTGGCCTAAAAATAATGTTTGGCTAGATAGTATTCTAAAAGAAAGAACTCTCTGGCCAGCTGTGTTTACAGGCTTTACTACCCTGAATATACTTCTTCTTTACATGTTACAACTCAGTTGCAAGACATATACTCTGGAATTTTCCAGCTAGGTTTCAGACCTATATATTTCATTGAAATTCTTTTTTTCATTTTGTTGGGACTCTAAAATTTCAAAGAAAGCAACCTGCATCTACTGCCAAGAGATTATCGAACTTAACTGAAGTTACCTTTTGTCTCTGCATTTCAGAGATTGAATGGCAATGATTAAAATATGATTTTGTAAGAAATATTTATGCATCACTAGCAAAATTCCTGCATTGCTCTTGTGTAAACAAACATGTGTAAGACCAACTCTTTATACCACAGACAGTTCATCTCATCTTTGAAATATAAACTATGACATTAACATGACAAAGTGCTGTGTAAAGGGATCGGTGTGAGAGAAGTTGGCTCTTCTCGAAAAAAAAAAGCCAAATAAAATGTTTCTTTTTCAAGCTTCTCCTCTGCTAAGTGAGCTAGAATATAGGGATATTTAGTTATAATACTAAGAAAATGAAATATGGAATACATTCCTCTCCTTTCACCCCCCAAATCTAAATCTTCATTATCTAACAATTTACAATGAGCTACATCTGCAAAACTGCATAGCCGCATTTGAAAATCCCAAAGGCCAAGTGCAATTCCTAACAGATGTATCATTGCTTTTACACTAAGAGGAAAAAAGTGGCCCACCAACCACAAGAAATACATCAACTTATATCTCTGGTGATGACTATAGTGTCTGGTGATGATATCATGTGCCAACTAGTTTTTTCAGCATCTTATACAGACCTAGAATTAGGTCTATCTGTGAAGCTCAGCAGAGGATTGCACTACATTTCATATCTTATTGCCTTTTCAGAAATGCTACGGAACATTTAATTGAAATGATAATGCATTTATGAAGTCTATGATTTAGTAAGCCATTTGACATCCTCACATCATGGATGTAATCCAGATATCAGGTTCACTTATGTTAGACTCAAAATTGCTCTCTACTGGGGCTTGATGACATGCTTGGTTTTTCCAACTAAACCCAATCTGGATGTAAAGCAGGAGTGAGATGAGCAAACCCGGATGAAAATCCAGGGAAATGGGAATAGAAGAATTAAGTAAGAAGAATTAAGATGCATAGTTAAGGATACAAGGAAGGGAAAAACAGCAGGCAAACAAGGTGACAGCGCAGAAGAGAAGGCAAACTGAAAGGTGCATCAGAGAAGTGACAGCAGGGCTAGATCCGAACAGGGATTGTCAGGTAGTATAGAAATTACACAGACCTGTAGTCTTCAAGCAGCTCATATAATTGCCAGTTATCCCAAGCATTGTTCATTATCTAGTCCATTGATTTTTAGATATCTAAAAATTGCCACTCTTTAAACTGGCCTGTTCGTGCTAATTTTTGGAAAGTGTTAGTTGGAATGCGAGGGAAATGTGCATGTTCTTTCTAACTCATTTGCAGGTATGAAGCCTGGCATTGTTTAATTTACTGTCATACAGAGCTTCATCAACCTGATCCCTTGGAGTCAGCTGAATATCTGCATCGCTGCCCTGGCCTACAATCAGCTGTTCTTGCATGCAGAACAGCCTAGCCTTCAGATACAGTTATTCCCAAGTCTGTGAATTTTCTCTGTCTTCATTCCATGAACATTTAATACTAGGCACCACCTAGTTCTCAGCCTCTCAAGCATAGTGAGCTACATCTGCAAAACTGCATTGCCCCTCCACTTTATAAGCCATCAAATTACTGCCAAAGCACTAAAAAACCTACAAGTCTCAGTAGACTCTTACATTAAGTATTATCAAGCAGCTGACAATTAGCACTAGCATGTCTTTTCCCAATTACATAAAGGAAAATGTCCCTTTAGCTTAGTGTAGGTTGCTCACTGTTAAGCATATTCTTTTATCATATAGCCCATTTTTATTTTCTTAACTGTCATTGTGCATTACATTAATATCCAACATCAAATCTTTCCCTGACCATAATTTTAGTGGTATTTCTCATAAAGTACCTATCTTCAGAGAGATTTCTACTATAGTATTTCTCATAGTATTTCCATGAGGACTACTATATTGATTGAGTGTCTACCATTGTACACAGTAATTTCTGTCAACAGCATCTAGATAACTACAAAAGGTTGTTCTCCCTACTAAGAATATATATAAATACAAATTTATTTTTTATGTTATGACATCAAGCAGTTAATGGTCATTCAGAAAATTTGCCACAGGGTAACAAGTTCACTGGTGGTTATCATATAAATCCTTTAGTAAAAACATCCATGCAAACTAGATAAGGAATTCAAAGACTAACAGAGAAGTAAGGGTATGCTAAGAAATACTTTGCTTAATTCTACCTCATGCTCAACTTTTTACAGGGAAATCTCTAACTGAACTTCTTAAATAGAATAAAAGCCGCCAATTACTTTTGGAGGAAGGGGATGAAAATATAATTCATGCTATAAAGATATACCTATCTTCAGTCAGAAGAATTTGAATTCAGCTGTGAAATTAGCCCATCTCTCATCCTTCATCAGGCAAATTTGTGAAAGGGACATCTCTACATCTTTATCAAGAAGTCTTGATGAAGAACTTGGAAGAAACAAACTTGCTATTGAGGATGATGGAACATTTCATGGCTGCAGAAAGTCCAGTGTTTTGAGAAAGTTAGAAGCATGTCTTGTCTGATTCCATGCTTGCCTGGGAAAATTTAAGAAAGGTAAATATGCCAACAGGATGTGAAGACAATATTTTCCAGATGAATTTAGGAAGAAGATTGTCTGAAAAAAATCAGACATTCTGATGAAAGATGGAATTTAGGACTCATCCAACATCTCAGAAAATTAAACTGATGAAAACTTAATTCTATCTGCTAGCAGAGAAAATATTTTTGTCTATGCCTTGTCTGATGATGATTTCAAGTTCACTGGGGTTCAGTGAAATTCTGGGATGCTCTATGATTGTTTTCAAATGATATTTACTGGCATTTTTCTTTCAGTTTAGTTCCAGATGGGTAGTCTAATGTTCAAGTGATTTGACGCTTTATTTTTAAAGGCACAGGCTATCTGACAGGAATTAGATATGCACAAGTATGGTCTCACTAATTCTTCACATGCCTTACTTCATCTACATGACAGGAAAGAAGAAATGACAGGGAACTCTAAATCTCCACTGCAGAGCAGCTGGTAGGAAATGACAGGCACTGCAAGGCCATTTTCAGCCACTTCCAGAGCTGGAAAACTTCTGCCATAATCAGATCATCTAAGACTCAGCTTCCCCCTCTGGTTAAAAGTTCATGGAGGTGTTGTACGTGGTAGATTTGTCTTCCTTTGATAGACCAAACTCCTATTCAAAGTAAAGGCAAAGATCACCAAAATGAAAAATAAACAGGGAAAGGAAATAACACATAAGAAAGAACAACAGTAAGCTCTTTCTGAGACACAACATGCCACCAGTGAGCTTCAGAGATTTTAAGACTTTAAGAGGCCTGCATTATTATGTCTTTCTTGCACATGAGAGACTTAAATACTGAGAGCTAAAATTAATTGCCTGACCATGCCAAAAGCTAACTCAAGAATAAAACCATCTTGTCTCTTCTGCCTTTGGTTAGTTGTTCCAAATCTAGTCAAACAATAGTTAAGAGATGTTTTTCCCTTGGTCTGCCTTGGTCCAGAATTTTTATGATCAAGAGGTCAAATAGTATTAGTGTAAAATCCAATAACTCAGGAGACAGGAAGATGAGCAGCTCCATTAGCCAAGTTTCCTCTCCAATGTGTTTAAGAGCAAAACTTCCTCCTAAATTCCATTTTACTACATAGGCTAACTCACAGCTTTACTGGTAGAGTTGAAAACCATTTTCTTGCTTTCTTATTCTACTTTGGGCATTCTACCTCTCACTTTTATTTTTAAGAAAACATTTTATTTTGGCTCAATCATGTATATGAAACACATTTTAAAAAGGCTATGTTGTGCAGACTGTAGAGTACTCCCAAGCAGTTCTTCTCCACTTCTCAGTACACAGGTCTCTGTTGCCTTCAGGTCCAAGAAACAGAATTGTAATAGAGAATTGAAACCCCAGTTACTGAAAAACAACTAATATATGAATAAACATGTAAAAAATACCTATTAATATCAGATACGAGGAACAAGGCTCCTAACTACTGGTTTTAGCTGGAGTAGAATTAATTTTCTTCCCAATGGCTGGTACGGGGCTGTGTTTTGGATTTGTGATGAACACAGAGTTGACAATACAGAGATGTTTTTGTTATTGCTGAGCAGGGCTTGCACAGAGACAAGACCTTTTCTGCTTTCTGTGCTGTTGCTCTGGTGGGGTGCTGGGGGTGCATGGGAGGGTGGGAGGAGACACAGCTGGGACAGATGACGCAGATTGACCAGACGGATATTCCAGAGCATATAACATCATGCTTAGCATATGAAGTGGGAGGAGGAAGGAAGAAGAGGGAATGTTTGTCTACCCAAGTCATCATTGCGTGTGATGTAGCCCTGCTTTCCTGGAAGCACTGGGAAGCACTGAATTAATTCCTTGTTTTGCTTTCCTTTCCCTACTAAACCATCTTTATCTCAACCCATAAGTTTTCTGGCTTTTTTTTCTAGCTTTTACCCTTCTGATCATCTCCCTAAACCCATTGGTGGGGGGGTAAGAGGCTGCACGGGGCTTGGTTGCCGAATGGGGTGAAACCATGACATCCTGTCATGTTAAAGTCATTATCAAAGGAATATACCATCTACTAATACGGTAATTGCAACTTATCACATAAAAACCGCCATTTTAAATACTGCAGGTAGTTCTTACATGGTGATATTACTCTCACAAAGAATAGAACTTTCTAGATGATGATGAGTAAACCAGCATAAAAGTAAAAGCAGGTATGATGTATTTAGATATGCTGCAAATCTTGAAAATTATTAATCTTGAAACAATTTAATATATATTTATTTTTGTGCACACTGCACTCACTTTTGTGTAAATTTTACCATGGACTAAACAAATTAATTCCCTCAGTTTACTTCAGGGATTATTCCACACTTTGAGGAATTGAATAGGATAACTCAATACTCAATGGCCTTTTTTTCTACTCCTAAAACTGCATTCTATTTCAATCACCTCAAAAAACCCCTTCCTTCCATTTTCCCAAATATTTCCTTCAAAATAGTTGTGAATTGTTGCCATATTCAGACACCTTATGATGGTTTGTTAACTCCCATAGGAAACCAGTCCCCATGGGACCATAAATGCTGGTTTTCTCTTATATCCATCCCCTTTGACAGAACACTTTGGCAAGGACTTTGCATCACTTGTTTAGGTACAGGGTCACCAGTGTCATGCAATAGAGTCACGTGGACTACAGAGGCTACTAGATGGGCGTAAGAAATACATGCATCTTAGAAATAAATACATGAAATCACTACAGACACAAAGACGTTAACCCATATAAATATCAAGTATTTAATGATTAAAAGAAAATACATGCAATAAAGGAATACCATTTTCACTGGAAGTTTCCTTCCTGCCTCCAGCTGGAAAATCATGTATTCTATAGAGATATTTAACTGATTGGCTCTCAAGTTTACAAGACAAAAGGGAAGTACGGGTTTTCTGCCTGATTTTCTGCCAGAGATTTTATTTAGGGCCAAAGAGAGAAATGTGTTCATGTAAGTCATGATCCTGTGCATGCTTCGTTAGTGTGCTGTGCCAAGATTGATGTAACAAGCCTTGGGAATCTTCACTGAAGACCCAAATGTGCTGAGATCTGAGATAGCAGCCACCATTCTGAAAGTCTGGCAAGATGTCTAGAAGAATTCTCTGAATCTGCTGGGAGAGTCAAAGATATTCGCTTAAGAGTGAAGGATTTCCTGATATCTTGCCCAAACCACAAATATTAGTTTTTATGTGGATTCCAATTTCATTTGTAGCTAGCGCTCACAAGGATGGACCTTGTGTAACAAAATCTACCTAGAAAAAAAAAAACACATTTTCTAGGATAACATTGCCAAGGTTTTTATTGGTGTCCTGTAGTAGGAATACATTTAGTAAAATCCTGTCCTTTAATTGCAGTCACATATTTTACCTCTCAATCTTATTAAGCAAGATTTCTAAGTAAATTGGTCATGAATGACCCTTGGGATACTTCTGGTTTTAGGAGCAGCAACTAACTTCTCTGTTTATTCAGTTTACTTCCCCTGGGCACTTGTGTAAACTAACAAAAATTAGGACTGAGGCCTGGGACATTACACAGAATAGGATTTTTTCCTAATGAAAATATACTGTTCAGTGCTGTCATACTGAACTGTAGTAAGATGACATTGCTGAAACTGATCTCCTGATTTTGTATCTTAGACACCAAATTCCTTCTCCCTCTTAACACACAAAATCCAGAACTACAGGATATTATTTGATAATCTGGGTGGAAATCCTGGCCTGATCCTGGCCCAGTCTTTCCCAGGACTGACCATAAAGTGTCAATGACATCATCACATTGACTTAGCAGAGAGAAGATTCCAGCCCTGTCTTATCTCTTGTTAACAGATTTTTTTGGTCTTTCGGAATGAAAAAAAGGCCACATGTTTGGTTGAAGATAGGAGGACAAAACAGAAAGTAATGGTCCACTTAGGGAAGCAGTTTATATAACACTTTTCCAAGATCATAGCTTATGAAGAGCTTAAATTTTAAGTACTTAATTTTTCTATAATCCCATAGGAAAATAAAGATGATGATTTTAAAACAGCTGAAATGAGTGGCACAGTCACTGCCATCAGCCCTCTTCAGACCAGACTTAGTACTAGTATCTTGTTTGCTTTGCAAGAACCTGTCAAAGTAAAATTTTAACATTTTCTGCGAAAGTCTGGGATTAAGTTTGTACTTAGTAATAAGGAGTCAGCTACTCATTATTTGGTTTACAAAATAAATGTGCAATTTTTGTGGCATTTCCATTTTATTCTATTCCATCTCTTTGATATTTATTATTTAAAGTAGTAATTAATTTTAAAAATACCATGTAAACAACTTTTCTATGCTAAATACTCTAATAGTCCAAATAATAAATATTATTAATATTAAGGGGGCCATAGTTAAATACTGCTAATATGAATGCTTCTACAAGACAGGTAAGATGGTTTGCAGGGTTTCTAGTAGAGAAGCAAAATCATAACCAGTAATTCAGCACAGAACAGAGACATACTCCTTTCTAACAGCTTGTAAACAAGTGATGCCACAAAGCCCAACAAGACTGGTATTCGCAGTGTTAGTCTCAACAGAGACATGGAGGCTTGAATGAACTCAAGTCTTCATCTGTGTCAGAGTAATTTTCCAGAGCTGTGGTGGACTTCAGAGGCACTAGGAAGTTCTCACATCTGCCAACCACAGCTGTTCTGCAGGCCAAGACATTTTATTTTCCAGTGGTGCAAATCCAGCACTAAAATATGCAAAATTCTTGACCACAGCTATAGCTTCATGTAGCCCAAACTCTTTAAAAAATCTCTAATATAAACAGTTTCCCCAGCCATATTTTTCTGCTCTTTCATAAGTGTGGGCTTATTCCTGTTTAAATCTAATTTAAATTAGAGACAGAACTAAGGGCTGCAATGCAGGAAAGCTGAAAGGGAAAGGAGAGACCAGATTATCACTATGAGCACACAACCTACACTGTGTGTTACTATACAGTGTAAATCCTGACTTTCTATCAGAGCCTCTCTCTAAGCTCTTGTACCTTTAAATAGTGCATCAAGACTGAAGCAGACAGCAGCAGATATGGGGGAGGAAATGCCAGAGATGATCATCAGCTTTTTTTCGTTTGTGAACATCTTCTCACCACAGAAGGGAAGCAGCAGCTCAGCCTTCATTTGTTTTCCCTTTGCTTTCTTATTCTCTCAAGTATGATCAGTCATACTTGGCTAATTATTGCTACAAAGAATCTACAAGATGGATTCACCTGTAGCTGCATCAGAACATCTATACCACACTACATAACTTGAAACTTTAAGTAAATTACTTTCTATAAAGAAAATTAAAACAGTTACTGATAAATCTGGCTTACTTTCCAGACTGTTTATCTTATTAGAGTAACATAGTTAAATGCAAAATCATTCACGGGGGAATAAAAAAAATTTGGGCCTGTAAAATAGCTAATAGCAGCTCTAAGATCTGGCTGAACATGAATTCTTGGTGTCATTTAGTGAAGAGGGGTCATCTTACTCTGCAAATGGCACCCATCTAAACCTTGTAGTTTTGAAATTAAAATAAAAAGAAGGCTGATCTATTTTAAAAGTTAAACTATAGGTTAGGATAACCAGTTCAGTGATAGAATGCAAAACTATTGCAGGCTGAATTTTTTTTTTTTTTTTTTTTTTTTTTTGTGGGAGTAAGTAACCCCCACTACACTTTCAATTATGGTGACATGGAAGTAACATTTTAAAATTTTCTGTCAAAACTGGAAGTCTTTTTAAGACACTATTCAAACACAAGGTAGTGTTTTAATGCAAGAAACTCTGGACAAATTGCGTTTACTAGACAAGGCTACAGGCTTTAAAAGTCTGTTCATCCAAAGCAATAGGAAAGATAGGAGCTATGCCCCTTTTTATCACTCCCAATGTGCAAAATCCTTGAACTAAAAAAAGGTGATGTTTTCTGATATATATCTGCAGAGCAAATAAAAAATACTAGCTGCTTGTGAGGTAGGATTTGGGGTAACAATTGCATTCCACCACAAAAAAAAAAAAAAAAAAAGAAAGAACATAAGTTGAAGGTTTTAAAATCTACATTAAGGTTTGCCTGTAGCAGAAACCCAGCTGTCCTTTTCTGACTGGAAGGCACCTATTGTTTGTTACTGCCTGCATTGCTGATATAAAAGAAAATCCAAATAATCCCACAGCAATATTTAAATACTCGCAATATAACAGAACAGCCTGGCAACATGTAAGGCTTCATGCAATCATGCCAAGGCATTTCAGATGGAAGAAAACATTTATTCCACTTTTACAATGTCTCCAGTCAGCTGTACTCCATTAAAGAAAGCTACTTCCACAAAGCCTAATTAAAAAAAAAATCTTTTGAGACAACATTTAAGTTTTTAAATAGAAATGTAGGTTGCTGAATAAATTATTTTCACCCAGAGGTAGGGAAAATCATTGATTAGTACAGCTTGATTATTCCTTTAGCAACTGGAATTGGTCTCTATATATGAAAGTTGTCCCACTAACCTCTCAGGTGTGGCAAGAAGACGACTTTCTACACAAAAAGTGACCTAGGAAAGAGCAGACCCTCAACTTGAAGTCTCCCATGGATATGTGAAATCTGTGTTATTGAAATCCATAACTAACAGTGCCAAATCTGTCACCCAAGCACAGGAAAGAAACAGGAACCCCCATATGTCCCTCTGGGAAATGTTTTTAACTGTCTGACTCTTGAATCTTTCCCTGAAGCATCTCATTCAGGCCTCTGTTGCTCTGGTTCACCAGCCAGGACCTGCCATTCTGGGTCAGGCTGATGATTTGCTCCAATAAACACCTTGGCCTTCAGTCCTGGGTTCATATTTAAGTCCTTTAGCTGTGAAAGTAGGTAGGACAGAAAAAAAATCTTCATTGAAAGAGAGTGGACAAAAATCTGCAGTGTACAGAGTGGAGGTAGGGGACTAAAAGCCTGCCTTACAATCACTAGTAGGTGGTTCAATAAATGGTGAAATTGCTTCCCAGTGCCTCAGCACTCTCTGTCACAGTCTAGTATATGTGCTGCTTTGGTATAATTAATCTGTTGTTATATTCCTAATTAATTTTTGCATTTGCCTGAAAAAATTCAGAAGCCTTGATGAAATCTTTCCTTTTTTCACCCTGATAAAACAAAACAATTATTTATTTCTTTTTCTCTGGACAATTCCTGACTACTTTTTCCCCCCCTCTGGACACCTTTTACATGCTTATCTCTATGAAAAGAGACATGAGCACTTTGCCATTTCGATCCTTGGAATGGCTGCACACCAGATTAACCACTTAAAGCATCTCATAAAGATAAAAGTAGATAATGAGATTTGTTTTGGCAACTCAGCAACAGCACATGACTTGTGGGAATATAAAGCTGTATCACTGAGGGAGGCATCAAAAAAACACAAACATCTTTACCAAATGCAACAATTATTCCTTTATTGAAGGAATTGCTGTTCCATTTCCAAATCTTAACAAATATTCAATTCATAGCTTTTCAGCTAAACACAGCTACCCAGATCTTCTTGTAACTTAGATATATCTGATCTGTAATCCACTCCATCTGTTAGCAGGCTGTAATGCTCAAGCCTTGTGAAAGGACCATTCATTACACTTCCAGCTGGACAGCAAATACATCAGGCCCAAAAGAAAAGGAGAAATATTCTGGAGGTGCAGAGGGTTCCTTGACATGTCATGGCAGGCTAAGTGGGAAACAAAGGAAAGTAAAGAAACTACGTCGTGAAAGACTGGACTCAAGGAAATGGCCTGAAGCTGTGCCAGGGCAGGTTTAGATTGGATATTAGAAAAAGGTTCTTCCCCCGGAGGGTGGTTGGGCACTGAACAGGCTCCCCAGGGAAGTGGTCACAGCACCAGCCTGACAGAGCTCAAGCATTTCAACAATGCTCTTGGGCACATGGTGTGAGTCTTGGAAATGCAGGGACAAGTATTGGACTCTTGTGGGCCCCTTCCAGCTCAGCTGATTCTATGGTTCTATGAGTAAGCAGCCAGGACAATTACAAAACAACAGTCTGGTATTCTTAGTACTTCTGCTTTAAAATATGCTGTTAAATGACAATGCTGCCTTTTCATGACCCAGAACAATATCCTGATTAGGAACATCATAATCCAAAGATGGTCAGGACAGTATTAGTATTGAGCAATTTATAAAGCATTTAGCAATTTATTGGTTGGCATTAGTTTTAACAAGGATAATGCTTCATTCCACTGGGAGTCTGACAGACTTCCAGCATGAATGAGATATGTGCATATGCTCATATTAGTATTTTTTGTTGACACAGTTTATTCACATATTGTACCTCACTTTTTCTTATACAAAACAAAAATCAGCCTAGTGAATTCTAAAATTATTTCACTGAACCCCAAGCTGTAGATGAGAGACCATTAGAGGACATTGCACAGTCTTTTCTTCTAGTGGTAATTTTATAATTGTGTTACACTGTGCGTGCATAACTTGCACTATTTTAACAATACAATAGAATAATGCAATGTTTTGAGAAAATTAGTCAGATATACCAGTTTTTGATACTTTAATCTCGTTTTCAAAAACCAAGGAACAGTCCAAGATGTCTACTGAACTCTGCAAAGATTACTGACTTGCATATACTATAGGCAAAAAGCATGAAGCTAGTTGGGGACTGAAAAGAAAAATATGAGGAGAAATACTTTAGATCATATAACGATATATGCTATGGCAGTAAAATATTATTTTACAAAACAAAGTTAATGAAAGTTATGGGAGGTCATTCCCTATAAAGACAACTTTAATCATACTGCAGCTAAATGACTCATAGCTATAATCAACTAAAAGAAATAAAGTCAATTTACTTGATTTATTTCAAATGTAACTGAGTCTTCCTCAAAATACATCAGTATCAGTGCAAGGGTTTTATTGTAAATGCCTACATTTTGTGGTTTATTAGCAAACTTTAGGCAATTAACACTAAGTGTGGGTGAGCAGTATATTTCAGCAGCCTACAGGAAAATGCACAAATGACCTATTGCAGTTTTGCTTTTCTAGATTTGCCTTATGAAAAACTATAAACTATACAAACTGTAGTGAAGTGCAATTAACTGGAACCTGAACATGATTCTTAACTTTGTCTCTTGGACTCGATCTTTAACTTCTCCCATATCACTGTAAGGTAACTTACTATTATGTTAATTTCAGTGATATTGCATCACAAAATTCTTCAAATAAATTTCAAGTGAATCTGACAAATGAACTGACCTACTGTCCTAGAGATCCTAACACCTCACCAAAGGATGAGAGTAACTCAGTAATTCATATCCTGGGATAAAAAGAATAACTGAGGTGAAGAAGGTCTCTTTTGCACAGAAGACTCATTTTGAGCTGAGACTGCATGAAAATGAATATTCATTGGTGAAATGATGTGAAAAAATAATGAATGTAGAATCAAGTGCTTGGGAAGGCAAGTCATGACTGGATATATTTGGAGACATGAAGAAGTGTAAGAACAGGCCTAAATTTGTATGTATTTCTATTTAACTGTTATGATATTCTCATTAAAAAAAGGGTCAGCACTAAAGTCTAAAAATGCATTTTGCTAAGCAACGTGTATTTTTAAATGTCCCTCCTAAGCCCATGGTATCTTTTTCCAATCATCTAGAAGAAAACAGATACTTTAATTCTATGTGTTGTAAGATTACATAAATTACTGACTCTACATGACTTGTTAGCCCTTTGCTTACTTCTCAGAAACAGTCTAGATTGTGACAATCCTGCTTAAGATAAGTCATATGAATCTTATCAAAGCCTACGCATTGGAATTTCAGCAAATAATCTAAAGAATACATGTACAAGAAGAAATCTTGACATTTACTTGGAAATGTGGCCCATTTTATTTTAACTGAAAAGCATTCATTATACAGTGCAAACAGTTCTTTGGTAAATTTACTGGTTAAAATAACAACAACGACTTTGTTTTAGGTAACATTAAAAAAGAAAATAAATATGTAAAATTTGCATCATATTACAGCAATATTCTCACAGTGGATACTGAGGAAATGGCATCTAGACATTGGCCACTGTTTCAGAAATGTTAAAACCAACACTGATTCTAGAGACACTGCAATAAAACTGAACTAGTACAATCCATGACAGATTACATTTTAGACTGTGGATAAAGACCTGTTTTTCCTGGTTTATAAACAGATGGATGGTGAAAAATAACTCAATATTAGACTTGTTACATTTGTTAAGCATATCCAGATTCCTAAGCCCATTTTATATACCATATGAATAACAGTAAACAACGAAGAAAACCTCCCACTTTACTCTGGAGGCTGGAGAAAAGGAACAATCAGTTATAAGGTACTATTTAATAATTATAAAATGGAAACTCTCTTCTCCTATAAGCAGAAATCTTGAGAAAGTTTACTTAATATAAAATTGAAAAGAAAGAATGCAAGTAGTAACCAGCGGGATGTATTACTGCCTTATTTAACTGTTTGGACAGTTAAATTATATTTGGTTTAGCTCTGCAACCCTTCCTCAGGAATTTCTGCTATAGGTCAATGGAGTTCCATCTGAGTTGGAATTATAGGACAAGATGTGTGGTTTGGACTCTCAAGAAAAGTCAACAAAACACAGAGTATCAAAGAAGTATAGGAATGACAATGTTTACGAACCATATGATACTCAAACATGCTCACCACACAATTTCTAGAAGTATTAACAAAGAATATTACATAAATCAAGACACTGTATATAAAATCAATTAAAATACTCTTAAAAATATAAATTGCAATTCCATGTGTACCACACACCTTTAACACAGCACTCACATGTACATACTGCTTCTACCATGGTATGGAACGAAGTTTCTGTAGTAAGCTTTAAAGTAACACCAAAGTGTGTCATGGTAATAGTTTATCAAATTAGAAATTATTAATGTTAGTAATCAGAGAAATTATGTGCCAAAATACGATAGTGGATTTCATATTGCTGTGCTAGGTTAGTTATTAGACAGGTATTTGTTCTGCCATTTAATAATTAAGTACTCAGTCTGTTTGCATAATCTGAAATGCTTAACATACAAAGGTTAAATTTTGTGCAGATTTCTTTGTTAACCCAATCACCTTGAATTTGAATACTTTAACTGAGAAATCAGTGAACTGTGTAAATAGTTCTGGTTCTAGAGAGTCCTGATTCAGGACTAAAGGACAGGGCAATAAACTCTAACAAATTAAGTATTCAGGGAAATAATCAATTCTGAATAAACAGAAAAACAGCCATAAAATGAGGTATGATTGTTGTCCTTCACTCAATATAATTCCTGTCAAAAAGTTGGCATCCTAAAAAGTACACAACTTGGAAATTCTAGTGTAGACATATACTCTATAATGTTAAACATTTAAATGGGAGATAAAGTCCATTGATGGACCATTTTAACCACAAATGATAAAAATATTAAGGTAAAAATATATATTCATTAGATGAAACAGGAAAAAAAAAATCAAATACCTTGTCAGAAAAAGTAGTCAATCCACAATTAATCATGCTGCTTGATTTTTCTTTTTTTCAACAGTGCCACAATATAATCAATATGTCTATTGACAATATGCACAATGAATCAGTAGGAATCTGTATACAAAATGGCATGTGACATCTTTTCACATTTTCAAAACAGGGCCATACAATTACATGAGCTGATCTGAGATCAAGAGAAGCATGCTGTCAAGCTGACCTGGATGGTTATGTTACAGAGATTAAAATAAATGAAACAAACAAAAAAAAAATGTTGTCAAGCAATTACAAATGTTTTGACAAAAAAAAGCTTATGCTAATTTTTAAGATCAAATGCTACTCTGTCATGCATGTTTCCCTAGAATGAGGAACACTGTCAATTACATCTATAATACACATTCAGTTGCTTTTGATTCCTTCCAATTACAGTTCTTTATATTTCCCTACTAATTCTAGCTTTTACTGCTTTGAAAATTTGGTTAATTTTGCTCCTTAAATTAAGGAAAGGTTGTTGAAAGGTGTCAAAAAGCTTTCTTTATTTCCTTGCTGGTCCAGGCTCAGCAGCAATCGTGTGAGTTAACAGAATTTCCATGCACTGAAGTTTGCAGAAATCTGGCCTGGCTATGGCATTGCTCCAGGCACAATGACCTTGTGTTTTCCTTTTCTGGCATTTTACTAAATTACAGCAAAAAGTTAAGTATCAAGACAGACTGGTACTAGAAAGGGACAGTAAATTTTTAATGTTGCTAAGTAAAGATAGGAAACAAAGTGTTCATTTTAGAGTAAATCCTAAACCCAGTTATTTTGGGTACCTAAAACTACCCAACAGTGTTCTTTTAAAGTAGCACCAGTTCGAGTTTGTCTAACCTGAGAAGTATAACACATAGTGAACTTTGACCTGTTTGCTATTTTTCCCTTTTGTTAATTTTTGCATTGTGATTTACCTTCATGGGCAGAAAATAAAATGATACATTATGTTATACTGTTGCAGCACCATTAGAATATTGTAAATCTTGATTTCTTGCTGTTGTTAAGACTGCAGTTACCTGTTTTTGTCATCAGCAGGCACTGATATGATTTGAGGAGTATGCACCCTAAATTCTTAAAAAAGTAGACTTATGGCTTCTTTTTATTAGTATTTTGTTGTAAGCAGACTGGACAGCAGTCTCCTTTACCCTTCACGGGTGCTTCGCAGTCAGCTGGCGGGCACGATTCTACAAAACAGGTAATCTGACCACCCTGTGCCAGGAGAAAAATAACAGAACAAAAACATACTTAGCTACATGCTTCAAACAAGAAATACATTTTTCATGTTATTACAGAAAATATTCATTCTCTGTAAGAACCTGCCTAATACAGTAACTCCACATAGTTTTAGTATAAATTTACATTGAGAAGGTTAAGGCACTCTCTGTATGACCATATTTTTTCTTATAAAGCAGCATATATGCTTTTGTCTAACATTCAGGCGCAGCCAGGGTACCAAGTACTAACATATTTTTTTTACATCCTTTTTAAAAATTTCTCTCTGACAGAAGAAAATTACAATCTAGCTCTAAGACAGATGAGCTTTTATTTTATGCATTTAGTTGGATTTTTTCAAAAATGTCTCACTTTGCAGTTAAATTTACCCATATAACTATACCTAAATGAAAAAAGAAGTATAATAGATAACAGCTGGACTGAAAAACAATGTCCAGGGCAGGAATATCTGAATAATATAATTTTTTGAAAAAAAAATAACTGAAGAACTATTAAAAAAATTGCAAGTATTACCCAGAAATTAGCAGGCACAAAACTGGAACTGCTAGTTTTAGAAGAAAAGTTATAATTTCTATCTCAAAATTAATTTCTACATACTTACTTTGCATTCACACACAGTACAAGGGTCCCTTTTCCAGGTTTCATTGCTGGAATATGCTTTACCCTCTTCATCAGTGCAATCAGAATTACTGAGGCGTGATTCAAGGTTTTTTATCTGAAAACATTAAAAAAAGTTAGCAACTGAATCAAAAAAGGTTTTTATTTGTGTAAGGTCTTCTGGTTTTTCTCTTATAATACATGCTATACAACCCTTGTTATACTTGCCTGGAGTTTTCTTCTTACTACTTAGTTTTTATAATGCTAAAAGACTAGAAACAGGTAATACATATGGAGATAGTTTTTCAAAAGAAAGCTAACAGAAAATACATCTTTCCTACCATTGGAATATTCAGTTAGAGCATAGAAAGAGAGAAAAATTTCATATTTCATATACAGAAAGACAAATTTAAACTGTCAAAAATGTTTTGGAAAGGAAGTGAATTTATTTATTTTTTTAAACCTTAATTAAAAATGTTTACTTGAATTTTTTACTAACTTCTGTATGGTGTACATTTTAAAAACGAGATTCCACTATGGCTGAATAGAGTTTACCCACAAACATTGTAGAGTCTTCTCTAAGTTGTCTAGATCTTAACTCTGTTTACAGCTGTAGTGTGGCACATTACTTCTTATGAAGCCTGCATTGTAATCATTGATTTACACAAACTGTATACATTTCAAATGTTAAAAAAGATTTTATCAAGACTACTCACAAATTTTTAGAGAAAGATTAATTCTGTGTTTAGTATAAAATGGTTACACAAGGCTTCAGCTTCAAAAGTCAAGAGGGTCCAGCTATAAAATATTTCAGTATGATTTCAAAAGAACACAGAAATGAGAATAACAACACACCATCTTCTGTGTTGGTTTTTGTTTGAGATACTGTGTGGTGAGTTTTGTCCGCAGGGGATGTCTAAATATTAAAAATGTAAGACAGATGTTAGGAAGACATTATTAATTAAATTTCCAGTTAGACATGATATATTACAATTAGTTCATGATAGCATCTTACCTGATTTCTGAGGCTTGAAATAGTTTTTTGCATTTCCAAAACAAATTCTTTGAAGTCATTCACTGCGGGTACGTTTCTATTTTCATTAGATGTGGATGTGGCATTACGAAAATATTTACTCTGTTTCACAGAACTGCAACAAATGAATGCCAAGTCAGGATATTAATCTAACTCATTTTTATCTGGATAGATATTTTAGGACACATAGTGAAAATGTAAAAGAAGAGCAACCATCAAATGTAGGAATATGAACCACAACAGCACACAAGACCAGCTGGTGCTGAAGACAGATTCAGGACAGGTGAGCTCTAGATCACTGTCAGCATCACTAGAAACAGGGAATTTCTTATACTTAGAAAAATTATGTATTTCATGAAGGAGTACACACAGAGTTGTCACCAGTGACACTACAGAGCATCACCTTAAATTCACCCCAATGAGCCTCCAATATGTAAGCAGACTAAAGTGAAAGAGTCTTTAAAAGTGTTCCCTCCAATATGAAATTCACATTTCACATTCTGAACCATAGACTCTTCCTCTACAGGCTTGTTATCAAAACATGTATTTTAAGACATATGACTTTAAAAAGGAGAAAGTTTGGTTTCATAAATAAATAAGAAATACTTCTAGATATGAACATATTTTTGACTAACATTTGACATCAATACTGCTTACAGTACACAAAATCTAAAGTCGCTTGTTTGTAGTAGTTTCCAGCTGGTATCTCATAATAGATATATAACACTTAATTGTGTTAATCAATTCAATCTGTTAATGAGAAAGAGTAACAAAATGAACAGTCTGTAACTAACAATATATTATCTGGTACCACTTGAAAAAACAGGCATTCAAAAGCATGGATAATACTAATTTTTAAGTAATTTATTACATTAAGATTCTTGAATCCATTTACTGTTTTGAAGATTCTTGAATCCGTTAATAATTATAGGCACTACTATTTTGTTAAAATGTCATCTCCAGTGCTAAGGAATACCCAAAGAATGAACCAGTGAAGAAATTCCCACATAAAAGGGTTCAGGATGTATAATCTTTCTTCATAAATTAAAACAGCACTTACTGGCAGGGGTTCAAGCTACTTAGTTTCCCATAGTTTTTCATCTAAATTAGAGGAAAAGAACTCTAAACAACATAACATGCCAAAGTTCAAGTTAACCAGCTGCTATTGTATAACAAAATATTTAATCTTCCCCACCTGTTCAAGTAATTGAAAATGAGAAGCTAAAAAAAAAGGAGAAAAAAACCCCTTCTCACCAGAAATGCAATTTAAATACAACACTGAGCATAAGAACTCATGGGAACGTTCAATGACTGAGGCTGCTTTAGCTCAATTTATGCTACAAATGAAGTATTGTAAATCTACTACTTTGTATTCCTAATTAATAATTGGACTGAAACACAGCCAAACAAGCTGGTACTTAGATAAAAGTGGTTTTTTTTTTCTCTTGCTTTCATTTTTATTTAATTTAAACCCTTTTACAGTTTTGGCATTATGGGACTAACATCCTTAAAAAGTGAATTGCTGCTTTGTAAACTTTTCTAGCAGTTCACTTGCAAAGATAGACAAAACATCCCTCTTCAAGGTTTACTTCTAAGGAACCTACCTTTTCATATTTATCTATAGGCCAGCTTATACATAGCTGCTGTCTTCTCTTGTCTAAAATCTTACCATGTAAAGGATCTTTTCTTTCAGGACAGATTCCTCCCAAATAAGTGGAATATAATCATGGTGTTTTTTTAAGTACTATATCACCTCCAGAGTATTTAAAATTGCTGGAATTCATTTACCTCTTTATGTATCTGTCTCATGCTTTCCTTGCCAAAGTGGGTAGACTCTGCTTGAACATCATCATCACTCAAATAGAAAGTTTTATTTGTTGAAAGAAAGCATGCTGAATAAAAAGAGCTATAATTAAAGTGTCTCATTTGTTCATCAGGAAGGATCTTCACAATAAATGATCTGAGCAGAACTTGTTTCATGTCACTAATTCATATGTTAGTTTTCATTCCCGTGAAAGGGCCAGGAACCTGTACAGCTGATAATTTGTGACTGAAACTGTGATTTACTTCCTTGCTATATTTTGAGGATTAGGGAATTACAAACATTATTAGCACTGCTGTTCTCCATTCCTGCTTGAAGTATTTTGGAACCATATGCAATCCTTATCATTATCACAAGTTTTTATACAACTGAAATCAACACCTGGTATCCTCCTATTTCTACAGGAGAATCTAAAAGCTCCAAATAGGAAATGAAATAATTTAGATTAATTTAGTTACTGCAGGCACTGTAGCAATGTGGCATTTCAAATCCCCAAGTTACATTTCATTACTGATTTTTTTCTCATGAAAACTGCAAGAAGAATTTAAGTGCTATACTTACACTACTCACAAAAAGTTTTACACAAATTTGAGCTTGGAAAAAAAGTGGTTTATTGTTAGTAGATATGTAGAAGTGTCAGAATAAAATACATCAAAAAGTGGGAAATCTGACATGGAAAAAAA
>WBMY01011499.1:501775-578278 GCA_013397315.1 Donacobius atricapilla | reverse complement strand
ATTTGGAGATTTTCATTTTCTTCAGGGGTTTGTCCTCCTGAAAACTGTAGTCAAGAGAACGTCTCCCCCGAAAGTGATATGAAAATGCATTAAACTGTCCTCTGGTTCTACAGTCTGAAAACGGACAAGAAATTACACATAAACTACAGTATATTTCAGGAGCTACAACATTAATATGGTTTTCTGAATTGGTAAAGGCAAGTCATACATTCAGTCTGATCCCTCTGGAACTGGCTGATGGCAGATGAATATATCTCAGTGACAGAACATTTAGGCTAGTTAGATGCAGAGCATTTGATTACCCACGGACCAGCTTTTTAGTGTGAAACAAAGGAATGAATACAATTTTAACAAACCCATATAGTGCTACTTTAACTATTCTTTTCACTTCTGAAATTTTCACTCTCTTGGCTCTTAATTATTTTCTGGGCAAACAGGGCAGCTACATATGTAGAAAAGCAATGATAGAAAAACCACTCTGTGGGTTCCTCATCTATCCCAGCCATTATTATTTGCTATTTTCGCCATCTGAAAGAGAATTTTCAATTAAATTCCAAATTTGCAGACATGCTTTATAGGTTTTAAGGTTGCCTCTTATTTCCAAATCTGAGGAATCTGAATGCATCACCAGAACCTAAAACTCCTTTCACCACAGAGTAAAAATCTCAACCTTGGGTCTCCTGAGATCCTAAGAGGATGTCTTGACAGGATGAAGTATATCTTTCTTCCAGTTCACTTTATTTAGCCTTCCAAACACAAGTAAGTACTTGGAAAGAGTCCCATTTAAAAGAAGAAAAGGAAAACAAAACAAAACTGCAACAGCACTTGATAGAGGAGACAATGAGAAAACAGAAGTTTTCTTATTTCTCTTCACAGAAGCTTTAAAGCTAAAAGCTATAATGGGCCAAGCTGAAGCAAGAACAAACTACATGATCAACTGCCAGAAGCAGAGTCTGCTAAAACCAAAGGGAAAGCCTAAATACAAGATGCCATAGCCATTTCTCAGCTAAGTCTGGTATTAGCAGAATGAGCCATGAAAACAACTGAACACAGGAAGGAAGCGCTTTCATAATGTTCCTCTTAATTTGCACTAAAAGAAATTAAATCAGAAAGTCAGTACTACTTAGAAAGTATTTTTCTGGAATTTAGATTGAATACCCAACGTTTAACACAAATTATTACAAACTTTCAAGTCTATAAACACTGCTGAAAAGAGCAACTAGAGAAACAAATGTAAGGTTGCTCTGATTACACAAAATTAGGTATCTTGAACTACTTTTGTGTTGAGCTTTTACTTATATTAAAATATTACAATTTCTCTGTTAGGAAAAACTTAGGTTTGTCTTAATGTCTTAAGAGCATTTAAGACACAAAAAAAGAAAAAGATGACAGACCAAAAAAAATATTTTCAGATCAAAAACAATATCTACAGATCGTTCTTGAACACAAGTTATCCAAAATCCCCCTTCCCTGTTCTTGCCCTGTGTTTTGTCCCATTCTTTAATGAATGCATTACTTTCCTCCTATAATAAGAGCACCCACCAAAGACTACATGCTATTTTCTGCCAACATATTGTTAATTCTTCATGTGTGTTCCACTATTTCCCACACAACCTCCTTGCTGTCCACTCAGAAAGTAAACTCTTTCAGATGGGAACAGACTGATGTGTCTGGAAGAAGCTCGGCACAAAAGCGTTTTTGAACACCCTTAGACACGTCTATATTTAGTATGGTGAGAAAAAGGATCATACTGAAGGGTTCCTAAAGAAAGAAATAATTTTGGTCAAAGGAATTTTTTTTTCTTAAAGCAATGTGTTGCCTAAAGTTTTCCCAAGTATCACAAAATCTACAGTTTCTCTTGGAAGCAATATGTGAAAGGTTTCTGCCATCCTCCTTTTTTTAGTAACTGCTATGGTCATCTTGCATAATACACCGTTTTTTGGGTTTGTTTGGGTTTTTTTTTGGGGGGGGGGAGTATAATAAAACAATGATCCATTTTTTTTTTTATTCCTAGGTCGTTTCTTAGAAACAAGGGGCTGAAATCTTGGGAAGGTTTTATCACCTTAGACTGGTAAACACAAGAACCCTATGTTCAGTGACAGCTTTCAGTACACAAAACTGACTTTCTGTGTTTTTTAAAACGAAAATATGTCAACTTGCCAAATTCACAGCTCTTGTTCTTGGTTTCTGTTTCGGTACAACAGGGAAGAATGTCACTGCTGAGAGGCACAAGACAAAATGCTTCAGCTTTCAGAAGGCACAAATCAAGAAATTTCTTCTCTTTTTTTGATTTTTTTTTAACTTTTAATTTTAATGAAGAATGCCTTAGCATTAGCTATAAATAAGAAAAATAACTCTGAAATTCTGCTTTTTTTTTCCCCCTGGCTTAACGAAAATGTCCCCAAATTAGCTATACCCATTCCAATTAACTTTCTGCAGAAAAAGTGAATATTTAAAAGCAACCTAAGAATCCTTTTTCGGGATGGACAGTCTTTTCTTCCAGAAATTAGCTACTGTTACACTGCAATTGTCAAGCTGATCCATTTACAGAATCACACAGAATCACTAATCATTTATGTTGGAAAAGACTCTGATATCATCAGATCCAGCCTTTGACCAAACACTATTAAATGCCATATCCAGTCATTTCTTGAACATTTCCAGGGTTGATGACTCCCCCACCACTTCCCTGGGTAGCCTGTTCCAACGTATAACAACCTTTCCATAAAGAAAGTGGCATTTCCATTTGTATATGGAAGCCATGTTCACATCTTTAGAAAATCATGTTTTCCACAAGGTTTTAACAATCCAACTATTATGTAAATTGGATAACAAAAAAACCTGACAGAGAATTATTGAGCAGTCTTAATTCTCTATGAATTAATCCTCAAAATGTAGGCCATAGAGAATTAATCTAATGGTAGATTAAAACAAAACAACTTGAAAGATTGAGGAAATGTGAAGCAAACCACATTGATATTTTTGATACTAGTTTGATTTTCCAAGATTTATTGTCATGAATTAGGTTGCTGTTACTGTAAGCATTTGTATTAAGAACTTGTAGACATGCCAGTGAGACCAGTAAAAGGGTGGAGAAACCCTGAAAATATCCGATAAAAAAAGAATTTTTTGAGTAGATGTTCTCACAAAGCAGCTACTTGCAAATTTTAAACGCAAAAAGATAATCTGAATGTAGACAGCAAAACCATATAACCTGACTGAAGCATACAAGTTCTGTGTAAAGATAGGCATAAATCATATAATTTTGGTGTTTTGAGGAGTTCTTGGTGAACAATATCCTTTGTCAAAAAAGAACTTCCAGTCTCACACAGAGAGATTTCTGCTAACATTTTAAAATGTTTTTTGCACTATATTCCACAGAATTTAGTGCTTAGCCCAGCACTGTTTAGTATTCTCGTTGAAGATTAAAGGACATAATGAGAAGTGCATAGTAAGAGATTAATGTTGTCAGTAGAGAAGCAATAGACAGCATAATTGTTCCTCTGGCCTTACAGTACAGGAGTTCATAAATATAGGTCTAATCTACTGAACGACCATGTATAAAAGCATTCAGATTTAGAATGTGTCTTAACTCTTTTGATGAAATTCAGTGGGATTTAAACATATTTGATCATAATTTGTATAAGGCTGTATTCCTGAATTAAACAAACAAAAAGAACAATATCTGATAGAGGAGATATGTTGCTCACTAACTGAGAAATAGTTAAGAAATTTAAATCAGTTTACACTTATAAGGATGACTTATAAGTGTAAACTGATTTAGAAAGCATCTTATCTGAATCACTTCCTCGAGGGTCATTGTCCATTGTCCTCCTGGGTCCACGTGAAAATCTCATGGGTTTTGACATAAAACAAAAGGTTAAAGAAATTTTCTATTTCAACTTACAAAAAAGGCCCCAAAACAAAACTAAAAAGTTTGAAACTTTTAAAGGCTCACATCTCAGTAATCATGAAAGCATACACTGATTACTTGAAAAAAACAAATTCAAAGTACACTTTTTGCACTAGAGAGCCTGAAATAAAGAATCAAAAGTTTCTTGTTTGGAAAACCTGAAGCTCAAGTGCTCTTTGCACAAATAAAGAGCTGCAGCAAAACCAGCAATTACTCATCGTGTCTGACAAGACAAAGAAAGGTAGAAAGTGAAGGAAAATAGAAGAGAACTTGTGCACTTTAGTGGAACTCCTACTTTTTGCCATCATAAACTAGTAATTCTGTTGTACGATTTGCCAACTGAAATCTAAAGGCAATCTTTTTTTATTCTAAGGAGGAATAATGCTTTGCTTTGTAAGAAGTAAACACTAGCTTTACTCAAAACATCTACAAAGCAGATTTCTGTAACTAAGAAATTTTTCTATTCTTCATATGGAAAAGTATTTTGACTTTTAACAAAACAGGAAGAACAAAAAAGCTAGCTGTGTTTTTAACCAGGCTGAAACAGCTGAACACATGGGACACTTATGAAACATACATAAAGTGCAATAAGCAATATTCCATACTAAAAATTTAAATTTAGGATAATTTTAAATATAAAATCATTAGAAGCACTTTAAACATGGAGAAGGGTTTAATTTTTTTCCTTTTAAAAAATAAGCAATAATACATTCAAATAAACAAACCCCCTTAATGTATATTTAATTCAAAGTAAATGCTGTGCCTGAGTGTATGCCCCACCTCAGAGGGGTGGTGGCCACAGAAGGAAAGAAATTTTTTACATCAGTTGCTTAAACAGGATTTCAACAGAAATGTCACAGTCACTCAACTATGCAAGAAAGGAGTTCAAGCCATTCGTACTTCACTTTCCATTCATTAGCCCACGCAAGGTTTCAAGAGTTCAGAAAAAGGGGATACATATAGGCAATTTTTTACAAAAGAGTAATTATTTACCCTTTTTTTCGCTTGACAGTTGTCTAACTGTACTGCATCCAGTGGTACTCCCTGGTAGCAACTTTCTTGAGTGAAAATACAAACTGGGTTGTTAAACACAAGAATAATCTGACTTTCCAAAGATAACTTCTGTTCTAAGGGGCTCAATGATAACATTTAGTGAATGAACACATAATTTCTCAGAAACACTTTACTATTTTTCCAAATCAACATAAAAAATGTATTTGCAAACTCTCTGTCAAGCTTCATGAACCGTGGCAAAGTGAACTTATCTTGAACTGGAAGAATGTGCTTTATTTATTTATGCGTTTAAAGAGTGAAACTTGATTTTTTTCACAATGTTTCTGGCATATCTCAGGGAACTTTTGAATAGATTCTGGAAGATTTTGTATTAAAATTGCAATGTGTCAATCATGTCTAGCTTTAGAAAATATTATCATTAATTTGGGAATTGCAAACCTGGTAAACATTGTTGAAAGAAACCCAACTAACCCACCAATAAAAAAAAAAGCTGTAAAAATTAGAGTAAGGCCTGAAAGATACTGTATATGGGGAATACTGTACAAGACCTTATTGAAATTCAAAGTATTTATTTCTGTTAGTCTCACACTCATATCTGACATTTTGAACAGGATCTTGCAAGGAAGAATTTTCTGAGAGAGTGATTTTTTTTTAAAGACTTATTTACTGGATAAGACAATACAGTAAGCAGTTTAAAAGCTAAGTTATGCAGTAACTTTAATAATAAATTTCTATCTACCTTTTAAATTGTTAATGATATATGAGTTTGTTCTCATGGTACAGTCACACCACTATAAATCCCTCCTCAGTATTTACGTTACCTCTAGCAGACTGAAGAGACATCCTCCATCCGTTCAACTTTTACCTTCTGCCTTAAATTCTGAGCCATAGCATAAAAGAACTTTGCCCTTGTGGACAATTATATCTTACCAAAAGAGTTAAATAGACAAGACACTAGTGGAAGATTATGACTTCTCTCAAAAATGCAATCTACCAGTTCTTTATTCATGTATTTCTATCAACAGAATATTGAATAGCCTACTCAGCAGTAGTAAACTCAAGAGAATCAGCAGTAGAAAAGATGAAGAACACCAGATCTGGATACCTTTCATCAGCAAATCTACAAGGTATTAGTGTTGAAATATATTAGGGGAATGATAAGATTCTAACAATATCAACCAATACTACCCTTATCCTCTCAAATAAGAGCAAGGCTTTTCATATTAGAAATCTGTCTGACAGCAATTTCTCAATAGTCAGAGTTCAAGAGCAAAGTTCCCAAAATTCCTGAATATCTTTTTACAGTCTGGGCATGTCATTTGAATTTTGTCCAAAGAAAATGGTAACAACATTGTCAAGGAGATCTCGAGAAAGAGAGGTCATTGTCCTCTGAAGCATTTTGTTGTTGATGCTACTGAAAATCATTCTGCATGATCCAGAAGATTCTCTTGGGAATGGATTCTAACTGTGTTACAGCTGCAGTGAATTCTGACGTGACGATGGCAGAAGAGAGGCCATGCAGAAAATCTGTGAGACAGAAGCCAGCACACAGGCCACCAAGCAGTGTCCTGTGCTCCATGCAGCTAAATAAATCCTATTTTGGGAGAAGAAAGGGCTTATTTTTCAGGAAAAACAAATTACCTCACGCTCCAAACTTTTGAAGGAGATGGCAAGGAACAGGGATATTTATCCGCAAAAGAAAGAAAACCATTATCTACACTTTGCAATGCTCAAGTCTATGATATTTTTAAATGGTGTTTATTCAATATAAAATATGGAATGATTTCCCACTTAACAGGGGATATGCTTCAGAGTAGAATTTTTAATATCTTAACAAACACCAAAAAATAGTAAAATATCTTCTTAAAATGAAATAGACACTTAACAAATACACACACCTCATTGCCCCCAGATCCAGCTCTATACAGACCTTCACAGCAATCTTGCCACATCCTGAGGTCCAGTTTAGGAATATCTTCACAGCTACTATAACCATGTGGGAATTCAGCCACCTTAAAGACATCATGTTGTACCCTCGTTATGTTGTCACCATTGTCACACAAAACTCTGGCAAGAGACGTCTGCTTGATCTGAGTGAGCTGAGCAGGTGTGAACACACCCGGGTTTTCATACCATAACCTGTAATCTCACAGAAAAGACAAATCTGCTAGTGAAAAGAACAAGAGGCAGTTCTTCTAAGATATTTCAATACTGTGTTCAGAATGAAATGAATTATCTCACAAATCCTGTTCTCAACATTGTATCAAGGGACTGGTCCAAATGCAAAAATTTAAGTTCCTGGTGTCACTTCAGCACTAGCTGTTGTCATGCTGACACTCTGAAAGGGATGAAATCTTCAAGAAATTCTTTGATTTCTCTTCTAGTCACATTTCGATGTCTTAGGTATCTCTGGACATCTAAAATGGCACCAGACTACCAAGTTAAGGATTCTTTGAAGTGAGAAACTTAAATGACCATAATTTCTTTTTGTAGGCAACTTTATTATGGCCATGAAGACATTTTGATGGAATTGCTGAAATTAGAAGAACGGTTAATCGATATCTAGTTTACTATCAAGATAAGTGAGATGACTTAATTTTCTGACCATTTTCTTTCTGTTAAACTATTTTCATCACTATGCCAATTCAGGGACTTTTTCATATATGCTCAGTTAATTCATTATATTCAAGACAGAAACACTATGGTTTCAAATAGTTTGTTTTTCACACATAAGGGCTAAAAGCTTGTTATGAATAGTAAATATAAGTAATACATTAATACAAAAAGCAAGCTTCACATAGAAAAGAAAATTTTCAAAGTTACTGTCCAGAATTTGAAAATATTTTACACCATTCTAACACATAGGAACTGCTCACTGTGACATTGTTTCTGTCTCTCAAAACTGAATCAATATTGATACTTTTCCCCCCACCTATTTTAATTAAAAAAAAAAAGAGGCTTTTTAAACTTTATGAAAAATCAAAACCAGTAGTAAACTTAGAAGAATGGTCAAGAAATTTCATTTTACCCGTTTACTTATTTAGTGTATGATTTTCATAAAGTATTGGACAGTGGCCAATGAATTTCCAAGTACTATGGTCAGATTCTCAAATTTCCATCTTGATATGAAGTTAGACTCCCTTCAAATATCACTACTTTTTCATGCACAGACACACCTGCTTTGCGTGGTATGACCAGCTTTGATCCTATGCTCATTGAAAAGGCTTTTCAAAGAAGTAAGTGTTACTTCCATTATTTCTAATAATATTTTACTATTTGCTGGCATGTTGCTTCCAAATACTTGTATTCCTTGGACAAGAGAATACCATTTCCTAAATATTCAATATTTTCCTATAGTTTCTAAATGTTGTATCAGAAGACAAAACAAAACAGGAAAAGGTGCTTTTGCTGAAAAAATGCAAAGGTATAAACAAAAAGCAGTATAGATATCCTGTTGTGGCATAAATAGGTACTTGTCACCAGTAACCTAGAGCTCATACTGCAAATTTTTCTTCTCCTTTTACTCTCTCTGCCTCCAGCCAAGATATTTCTATGCTTCACACCTTTATTTTTAAACATATTTATATGTTAAAAAGTCTGGAGGTTCTTTTAAAACAGCATAGAAAAAGGTTTGGGTTATTGACTATAAAAATAAAAAAGCCATTATAATACCCTAAGTAGCAATTTAATAACTTAATTCAAGAAAACAGCATTAAATAAAGAGAATCAAATCTAATTTCCTAATTCTTCCCATTTTCCCTTCATTAGGACTGAATTAATCAGCCTAAGTCTATATACTCTCATGCCATGAAAAGAACAGGATCCTAAGTCATAAACTGTGTTAAAATGAGGGAAACATTGATTTTCAGATGCTGAACAAGTGTGCTGAAAATGTGCAAAGGAGATCTGGCTGCTGTGATGAGAGAAATGACTATTCTCTTATTTCAGGTATTCTAAAAACTGAAAATGAGAAATTGCTTACAATGTGTATATATTGAAAGTATTTTTACTTCAAATAATTATAATTTAAAGTATTTTTTTAAACACTTTAAAGTAATTTAAAAAGAATTATCAAATTGTGTTCTTTGGATTAACCTGTCTGCTTTTAACACTTTTTGGTGCACAGACTGCTTGTTTTGTAGTATGCATAGGGGTTATATATAGAGAGTAATACTGTTCCAAACTATGCTTAAGTAACAATCACAATTCCTTTGCCAATAAAATAACTAAATAACAATAAGAGAAGCATCATGTACTTTGCAAAAAGGTAAGTGACTTGATTATCTGGCAAAAGGAAGCTCAGCATGTATTGGCTGTTGTGGTTTTGGGGGTCGGTATGACATTCACCACAAAAGTAACAGAATTAATAAAGAATCATGGCTTCTAACAATGTTAGAAGGTATTCTTCGTCTTTTCAGTTATATTTTAAAATCATAAATAAACATAAAATAGAGTTTCTTTTGCAAACATGATGTTGCAAGTGTAATTAACCATCCTTAAGTTAAAATTCATTTTGGTTTCCATGGTATTTTAATGTACCTGTCTCCATCCCGAATACGCCTGAACTGTGTGCTTAACAGACACATCAAAGTTGGCCCCAGTCGGGTTCCTGGAATTAAGTCTTCCACCATTAGAGCAGGAAACAGGTCTATGTTCAATGGGGAGCCATACAACCTATAAAATGAAAAGCACAAATACTGAATAACAAATATTTTATATTTACAAAATAATCAGTACATGGTGAAACTAGGAGCAAGAGATACAAATAACTCACAGGAAAAATGTAGTGATAGCACTACATCTTTTGTGAACAAGCTGTTCAAACAAGCAAGAAATCCTGCAATGAAGATTGTATACACCATGTGGGTCTGCATGTCCAGCCTGCAATATTTTTCTCCTAGCAGCTTTCTTCTGATTTCTTAGAATTGGTTTGTTTGTTTGTTTGTTTTTTCTCTTTCCTGCGCCTTTGTACACTTTTTCTATTACTGTAGCTGAGACTGATTCTGTCTTTAATTCTGGGCAAATAAGCTAGGGGTGGCAGGTAGATGTAGACCCAATTTCAAACACTGAATTTCTAAATAAGAACTGATTTCCGGTTAGGGAAGGATGTCCACATGACAGTACAGCGGGCGATATTGATATTTCTTTCACTGTGCAGAATTAATGGAATTGAACATCTAAATACTTGCATGAAGTTGGCATTTAATATGACCTTACACTGAAATAGCATTCATATTTAACAGCATTTACAAAACTAGGCATTTCAAATTAATAATTTCATGAACACATACAGTATATATTACCGTATATATACTGTATATATTCTTACTGTACATGGAGATGTAGAAGTAGAGAAATTATCTGCACATGGAAATTATTAACATCTATTTTCTGGTACTGATGGAAGTTTCTTAAAATATCCCTTTAAGTCTTTCTTAGCAAGTATCTTTTTCTAGATAAGACATTTAGCTACGGTTTTTGCATGCACATTTAGATAATTGTTTTTTTCTTCACCTCAGGCTCACCTGCTAAGTTTCTCCCTGATTTCAGGATTCTTAATTTCATTTTTCAGATCTTCAAAAGTCTGAGCTGAAGAAAGATTACAGTAAACTCTAAAATCATGGTAGGGAGGAATTCCATGATCTCTGCCTCTCTGAATATTCATAGCTGCCAGATCTAAAGCCACAGTACGTGCCATGGAGAAGAGTCTTTCTGTTAACTCTGTATTGAGTAATTGTGACGGGACACGCATCTTACCAGCAACACCAAAAAATCCCCTTAGAAGTGGATCAATGCCTCCTTCATTTACAATCCGAAATGGAGAGAAGAAAGCCTTATGAAGAGGTAGATGGCCTTGTGGAATAGGTTCAAAGTTTTCATCCAGTCGATACAGAAAAGGATTAATGAGTGTGTGACCAAACCTAAAAGCGGCAGTTGCAAACTCATTAGTTATGCCAGAATTAACACTGGGATCATAACCCTTATATTCGCCAAGCATCTTCATGCCTACCTCTCCAAAGATCTTAGGGAGCCAGTGGCTAAATGTTATGTGTTGCATTTCTGCACCAACAATTTTGCGTGTTTCATGATATATTGTGTCACCGTCCCAGTGTGGATTGAGTTTCAGTAGCTCTGTAGCAATTCTGTTGTGTTCTCTAAACCACAATGTGTGGATGCTGGTAAGACCCAACTGTTCATTAGAGCGCTGATCACCAGCTAAAAAGCAGGGTATTGGGCTTTCATTTTCATCTCTCATGCATTCTGTTGGTGGGCCAGTGGCAAATGGAAGAAGGGGTTTGCCAGATCTCTGTACAATGCCCTGCCTCAGAAGACCCCTTTGACTTGCCAAGTCTCTGATTTCTAGCGCTTCATGGTCTGAACTGCCATACACATTAGACGCATCAATGTATGAGGTCAGCTGGTTGATCTGTTCTCGTGGGTACACAGAATTCATCAGGAGAGAGGTCATACCGCTCCCACAAACTGGGCTGGAGCGTACGAAGAACATGCAGCGTGCACCGTTTCTAACTCTGGGATCATTTGGTGGTATCATGATTGAAAAGCAGGGAGGATCATTTGTACAAACAGAACTGCAATGCTGACCATCTGAAAACCTGGCCTCACTTAGCGCAGCCACGGTGAGGTCAAGGTCATGGTCAAGAAACTGACCCCACTGCATGAGCATGTGAGTGTACTGGTCGTCAGGAGTTACGGTTTCCGTCCCGATCAGAGTAGTTGAAACCAAGCGAGGCATTGGGAGTGCATAGCCATTAGAGAGTCTTCTGGGTTCAATTCCCCGAGGCAAATTAAACCCATTCTCATAGACTGACTTTAACAGACGTTCAAAAGCTGTCAGAGAAGCGCCCCACATGGGATGCTGAAGGTTGTTGCATGTTCCATCGTGTGTCCTGTACTTCTGGTGGAAGCACATATCTGAGCAATTGTTCACTCGTCGATGGGCTGTACAGCCTGAGAGATTGGCTATCAGATTCAAGTACTGTGGGGATACAAGGTCGTTATAGTGATAACCTGAAAGAGAAAAGAGAAAGAAAACAATCAGAGAATTCACAGACTTTCATTATTTGAAATGCTATTTTATTTTGTTCTTTATTTTACATTTCCCACCAGATTAAACATCCTAATTTTTAGAGAAGGATGGCAATCAATAATCATATATGTATATTTGAGGATTAGGTCATTTGAACAACTTGACCACCACTAGGTCAGGAGGAAACTTTCTAAAATGCTAATTCAAGTGCAGCTTTTACAAAAGGATCACAAAAGGAGCTCATTATTTATTTGGCCACTTGGGAAAGCAGAGATATTTTCAGAAACAAAAGTCTCCTATTGAGGCAAATAAAAGGTTTCCTCAGGTTAGTATATTTTTAAAAGTGTCAGTAACACTTAAATGGACTTCAAGACTTTAGCTTTTGAGAGTAGGCTTCCTTCAGAAAACCTTTACTTTGTACTCCTGGACTGAATGTGGGCCTGGACCTGATTTTTCATTTAAGCTGAAAAGAATTCACATTGTCCAAGACCATATCACTAATCACACCAAAGCACAGTAAGTGGGGACAACTTCAAAAAGGAGCTGCTGATCCAAAGCAAAAGGCACACCATGAGTGACTAATGGATATAGTGTAGATGAACAAAGTTCCAGGATCCAGGAAAAAGTCCAGGAGGTGGAGTACTTGGCAGTGTAGATGTAGCTAACTAGAAACCATCATACACCGCACCATGGATCTTGATCCAGAAAGCTTGCAGTCAGGAATAAAACCAAACAAGCAGTATAAAGGCAAAAGGAAAAGAGGAGACGAGCGAGTGTAGAGTGGTACTGCGTTCCCACAGGCTTGAGAGATTCAAAGCACGATGGCAAACATTCAAAAATATGAACTGAATGCAGTTTTGCAAGAGGTCGGTATCAATTAATTGCACACAGTTGGGAAATGTTACTTTTAGTCCTGAGCTCAGTCCCAGTGTGCCTGCAAAGACAATGGTCTTCTTCTAACTTCAACATATAAATGTATGCTGGGCACAACTGGCTCTCTGCCAACTCCTCAAGGCAGGGTAATTACAAACAAACTACCTAAAGTCCAGCTTTGTCTTTGGCTTGAAAGGGACTGGGTCGCAACTGGGTTGTTCACGGTTGCCCAGCTAAGACAGGACCTGTGCTCAGCCAGGGAAGTTGTTTCCTCAGCCTCAGGCTATGAGTACTCCACATGGTTTACAAGTTAAAGCAAAGATATCAGAGAATTAGTGCTAGCATTAGGCAAAGCTAACATGCTCATGTAGACATACAGAAAATATTTTATGGAATATTCCATAATAGGAAAAAGAAAAACAAACTACAGAGCAAAACCTGTGTCACTGGGTAATGCAGCAAAATATACACTTCGAGGATATAATTGATAGCATGTAAAAATATCCTGGCTACCAGGGCAGTTTAATTCTATAACTACATGTAGAAAACTTATCTTCCTTATAATAACACTTCTATTTAAATTATCGTCATTCATTATGGTTTTCTTTGCTTAGGATCACTATTCATTCAAATAAACATTTGTGTTTATCGTGATTGCTGTCCCCACTTCTGAAATCAGGTTGTGAGCAAAAATCGACTGTGAATCTTTTGGATGGAATGACCTTCAGTTTTAAGTTAAAATAAAAGGCTCAAGTTCTCTCTTTAGAAGTTCAAGTGAGATGTAATATCTCGTGATGGATTAGATTTTGGCTTTCTAATGCCAGTTGCTAATCTTTAATTACCTCTCACATTGTAGGCACTAACTTTGCCTCTGGCCTCTAAATGGCTGGACATTTCCAGTGCTTAGAAGCTGGCTAGCTCAATTCATGTAATTCCTTTTTTTTCAAAGCAAGGAAGGTGTTTCATAAAGTCATAGAAATATTGATTATAAGGGACCTCTAGACCAAGCTTCTGCTGGAAATAGAGCTGTTTCCAGCACTAGATAGCTCTATACCTGGTCTAGCAGGCCTGAAAATCTTTAAAGACTGGCAGTTCTCCACCTTTCTGGATTAGTTGTTCCAGTGCTACACTGGTCTTCTGGTGAGAAACTGTTTCCAAATATCTAATCCCAACCTCCACTAGTGGCCATTCCCCTTGTTATACAGTCTGGCCCTGCAGAGGAGAACTTGGCTCCACAGTCTTTCCTTGGGATATTCAAAGGTTTTGCAACAAAAAAAAAGTCTCTGACTGTGAAACTGTCACGTTTCTCAACTGTTCCCAATGCAGAAGTGCTAAATAACACCTTTCATACAGCTCTGCATATCAAAATAAAATGAAATAAGGATAAAAATTACTATTAAAAATCAGAGGATTGGGCAATTTAAATGAAAACAGATTTGTTTTACTATTCAAGTTTCCCTAAAAGCCAGATTTCTTTGGATTCTGTAGGTCTGAAAAGCAAGATCTGGTTGCAAATAGAATGTCCAGTATCACATAAAGTTACCTGATTTTGTGTTTATTAACTAGTATCCATAGGCTTTAATGCCAGTTTTTGGTAAATCTTAGATGTTTCATTATTATGAATCCTAGTCAACTAGTTCTCACACATCACATTTTATATATTGCTAATATATATTTATAGCATATATATTCAATATTTTCGCATATGCATCTAATCAAACAACCAAACCAAACACGGTGGTTCTTATAAAACATCATCATTTAAAGAATATTGAGTAAGTTTTTGTGGCAAACAATTCATCACAAATTATCTACTCAGCTCTAATAATGAGTAACAATCAAATTTTTTTCACTAGCAAATGTAACAGTACACCACAAAGCTTGCTGTCTTTGGTCGTATAAATACTTGCTAGTTCATGGTCAGTGTTAAAGTTCTCAGAAGTTACAATAAATACTCAATTATAAACATCAAAAAGAATATAATGATTATAAGTATTTCCTCTGGACTGTCAGTGTAGTTTTTGGCTATGCCTCAAGTCTCAAAATCTCTCCTAAAACTCTATAATTATTTCCAAATTCTTCAATCCTATGTTTACAGCCTATCCACACATTAGCTATGCATACTCCAGCTGGACTTCATGAGTTTGACTGCAACACAATACCTAAAAGACAGAAATTAAACCTCACACTTTTTTTTGCTAGTTGTAGAAAGCAACAAGAACTGCATTAGTCAGTACATCAGGTCAGTGTTAAACAAAGCAATTAGCTTAGTTTGACTCTCATTTATAAAGTAGCAAATGGTTCTTTGAAAACTATTGCGGTACATGCAGAAACCTTGGTTTGTAAGGTATACAAATCCTTCTTGTTATGTCATTGTTTCTCCTTGCCAAGGCACACTGATATTAAATGTTTTTTCTTAAAGAAACAGGAACAAAATTGCTTATTTTTAACACATAACAAAAAAAAGTCTGTTCTGTTATAAGACAATGGTCCTAATAAATTAACATACAGACAATTAACAAACAGGACTTATGCACTTCCACTAAGTTTGACCAGCAAAAGAATCAGAATCTGAACATTTTTTCCTAATATGTCAATGTGAAAAAACCACTCCACTTGGAGAGCTCAGAGTTATATAGTGAACAACGCGTAAACCAAGGACGGAACTTGGTAAAGCTTTGCAAAGTCAAATACTTCACAAATTTCAATGTAATGGTTCTGCACTTGATACCAAACCTCAGAAAATTAATGTCTCCTGACGTATAATGACTTAAAAAGGCAAATATATGTCAAAACAGAAAAATAAGGAAAGAATACTGACTTGTTCCATTCAGGTCAACCATTAGACCATCTTGTACATGATCTTGAATAAGCTGTAACGTCCTTTCAAATATTTCTCCAGCTCTTGCTTGCTCAACAGTGTATGGATCCCTTGGGTATCGAAATAAGGCTAGCAAATCATTTGGAGAACGAGGACGACTGATAGATAATTTGGAAAAAAATAGTAAATGTACACAGGAGTTACAAAACAACAATACTACATAAATCATGTAAAGGTTCAGCAATGTGATTAGTACATACCTTGGTTACTCATCTCAAAATGGAAGGCAAACCAAGAAGAAAAAAAGTCAATAAAATAAAAAAATTAAATATTTAGTAGCAATTAAATACTTAGTAGCATTTTAATACACATTATCTCAGCAGAACTGCTGCAGTGAACAGAGATCTCACCAGGCGTGTATAAGTAATAGGAATCCTTACATGTTAAACTGTTGATATTCTCATAACCAACCAGACACTAACAATGTCTTTTAAGTAATAAAATGATTTCTTGTTTAATAAATCACCCATTATTTCTAGCATGTACAAAATTAATGCTGACTTCTCAATGAAAAAAAAAAAAGGAGATACCTGTCAAACAGATGTGTACGTGTTGAATTTATTGCTCTGTCAACAGTTGCAATTGCTTCCACAATTGACGTTTGTACAAAAGGATCTCCATTTCGGCTGACATTAGGAACTAGAGAAAAAGGAATTCACATGTTATTGCAAAAATGGCCACACACAAAAAGATACTTCCATAAAACAGAGTCTAGACACGACATCATTTCAGTTCTACAAAGTAAACCCTTGTTCTTTAAATGTTAGTTCATCCAAATATAAAATTCTTAACCATTTTGAAATTCTATCAAGGCATATTAAAGTAGAACAAAATTAATTTAAAAGAGAAGTTAACCTAAGCTTAAAAGTCATCTAGATTATAACTCAAAACCAAGATAAAGTTAAGATAAATGCATACACTGTTTAGCTGTCCTTTAATTAGACCTAAAATTTCAAATGTAGATGATCAAATAAAAATTGAATTATTATTATTATTATTATTATTATTATTATTATTATTATTATTATGGGGTTTTTTTCTGGTGTGTTATCAGGTTTCAGGTGTTGGTATCACGAGCCTGACCTACACCCACTGAAATCAGTGCAGATTTCCCTTTTGGTTTCAGCTAATTATGAATTAGTATTGAATTCAATGTAAGAACTTAAAGAGCCTACAGGAATGTGCTGCAAGTGGTACATAATGAACATAATTTACAGAATTGAATGAACCTAAATTAATATTGTTATTCTCCTGGTCTTAGTATAATAAGCAACATAGATTAATTTTGAAGGGCAGTAAGTATTTTTTTCAATTTAGATCACTACTTTGTTTCCCAATTGAAAATTATCTTTTTAATACTAGGTTAAAACTCAGATGCTTAAATGCTATTTAACAACTGTACACAACACTGGAAACTCAGTAATGCACAGGTCTTTTTTTACAGTGCTTAGCTGCAGCTGGATGTTTGTACAAACTATGTAGGACAAATAACCTTTCTTTCAGTCTAAACTAAGAGCTACCAGATCCAGGGGCAACAGCTAACAATTTCCAGAGCATGTTTAGATTGGAGAAGTCACACAGGAAGAAGGGTAAAGTAGGGAAAAAGTCCAAAGCAAATATACTGGAATAAAATTAGCAGATGTACAAAATCATCTGACATAAAAACTGCTGTTTACAAGCTTTTCATTACTTCTTTTTTTTTTTTTTTTTCCCTAGGCAACTTTTAATTATTCTTTTCTAAGTGGCAGTTTAAATTGTGTCTACACAAGTTTCATAGTCTAGACCCACTTAATCAAACTTAACTATCTATACCATCAAATAAAACAGTCCCTGGAACTCTATAGCTGCAGATGAAGCCCCTTTCTGTGCCCTGAGGCCAGTCTCGGCTTTTGGCAGTATATTCCCAGCATCCGAAGTCAGCTGACCCTTTCCACACTGCCTGAGGGCAATAGTCTCTGATTCGTCCTAATTACCAATTGTCCTTGCTTGACAGCTTCATTTTCAATAGCAACCATACTAGAAACACTACCAGACAAGCTACTTATTTTAGGAAGATACGTCATTTACAGGTTTGATTTTAAAATTTTAGTTGTTTCAGAGTGTCTGTGTGCCTTGAATGGCCTGACCAGTGCAACATTACAGTCTGTAGAAATTCAGTGTCTGGTTACCTTCCTCAGCGCTGTCCACATTAGACGTAAACTCGGTGTTAACTTGCAGGGTGATTTTTCTGATTAATGGTTTACATGGGCTGAATTATAAACCTTAGTCAGATGTTAATTATTCTGTACTTGATTTCTGTTTAGATTATTTATTGCTAGCAGTTCTTTTTTCAGACTGATAAAGGTTAGAAGTTTAAGCTCCTTATAAGAGTCTCCCAGAACACTTTTTTTTAAATTTGGGCAGGGAGGTGGAATGACTTTTACAAAACAATGGAAAAGGACAGAAGAAAATGGCTAAAGAACAGCATCTTTAAAATATTATCCAACACAGCCAGCAAAACCTGCTCCCAGCTTCTATACACTTGACTTTATTTGGTCTCAATCTAGGAAAGTGTTTTGGTTTAGAAACATTCATAAAATATTGCCCTGTATAAAAGAAATGATGGCATGCAAGTTTTTAGGCATTTCTGGCTATGCCATTATAAATACTATCTACATAGCAATTAACCAATACTTATAATCTGTCCACGTGTCCTCCTTTTCCTCTGCAGCCTCAGTTTTTAAAGCAGCCATAGTGAAACTTCATCTCATATCCTACTAGTTTAAAGGAGAAATTTCATTTATGGTTTCAGATGGAATGCAGATTAATTAGGTATAGTTTCACTAATTTTAGGTTTATTTATGCTACAGTTTAGAAGAAATTACCCACATTACAATAATTTACTGCAAATCAGCAAATAAGTAGTTTTGTAATTTGTTATTTCAGCATATGACAATGATCAATTTACAACTATACTAAGTGAATGAAACTCTTTTCCACAGGTGTTTTATTTCAACTCATGGTATCATTTTTCATTTTAACTCTTAGTGACTTGAGAACTAGCTAATCTTTCCTAAGCAAAAATGATTTTTTGCTATGCATCTCAAGAGTAGCCAGATTATTTGTTTTTGACAGACTTTCTTTCTTTTGCTGACTTCATGCATGTAGATGGAAACGTATTAATGAATGATTCCTAGCCCTACAATTTTTCTTCCCTGAGTAATTTTTATGGATTAAAGACATATTTTTCATAGAAGAAAGTATAGATTAAAAGTCTAATAAAAGCAACCATCATAATTTTATTACACATCATAATTTTATTGATACCATGGCAAATAATGCATTATAACATCATAATTTTATTGATACCATGGCAAATAATGCATTATAAAAATCATTGATATGTCTTTATCAATTTTGTAAACAAAATACAGAACATCCCAAATAACACTGGGAAACAATATCCAATATATTGAAGATATCTTCACATCAGTCTTCAAAATACCAAAGAAATCACTGTTCTGTACTAATTTTTTTAAGATACAAAAATATTGTATCTTATATTCCCTACTGAGAGACAGAAATTATACACTTTTCTTTTATTTTCCATCAATATTAAACTAAAAATCAGCAGTTTTAATCAGTAAATTTAAAAAAAGCACTATGGTCAAATGTAGCAAAGTGATTTCCTTAGCCTCTTTTACTGTTTTATGGCCATTTATTTCATAGCAATAACTGATAACTATTATATTCCATTATGGCTTTCAAACAATTAGAACAAGATCAAATATTCTCCTTTTCTTTCTGTTTTCTCTTTTAGCTTCTTAAAGTCCGTATCACCTCCCTAACTGTTTTGCAATAGTTGCAGCCTAGTTTTCAATGAAATGCTGTAAGTGTCCCTTTGACTTTTGTCAAGTTATTTCTAAAAATTAGGCTGGGTATTTGATTAGCAACTTCTAAAAGCTCTAAATAATATCTCAGGAAGAAAGTTGAAAGAACAACTTGAGCCCAAAGCATAGTTGGTTTTGAAGCTTAACACTTAACACAATATTTTTATTATGACATTAACATCTTACTAAAATATGGGAAAAAAATAAAGAATCATGGAAGAAAAATAGAAATATTAATAAAATAACTGATTTAGTATTTTGACAACTTTTTTTATCTTACATGTTAGACAATTAGGACAAAACTAATAATCTAAGTCATACTCAGTTGTGTATCTTACCATTTACACTAAGCACCATACTAACAGAGGAGTATCCTATGGTGTTGCGCGCAACACATTCATAGCGACCTTCATCGGCTGTGCCAACATCGCGAATGGTGAGAAATCCCTCTGGACTAACATGGAATTTTCCACTCTCGGTTACCTGTACTCCATCCTGCAGCAAAGCCCAAAGTTTACTTATTAAAAACACACTTGTTTTCATACATGACTTTTTGTCATCTTTTTCTCTTCTGTTTTTATTTTTCATTTTATATTTATATTTTGTATGCCAAGTTCACTGCGAGATTTAGATAAGCTTATACAGAAAAATCACATGTATTTCTAAATTGTACAGTGTATTTCTTTACGTCTAAAATTATCCATTATTACAAATCAAAGTATTTAATAGGCTTTCACCACGTAAAATCTATAACCCAAAAATAAGATACCGTTTGAGAATATACATATTTCATTTTTCTCAAAATTAGCCAGCTGAAACGGATCTCAAGAGCATTACGTATATCCGTGCTTCACGTGCTATACATTTGAAGCTATTCAAGGTTCATTAAATTTCTAATATTCTCTAATTGAGAAGAATATAATCAGAAAAATTGAATATCAATATTAGCAACTCATTAATTCACTGGTAATTGTGCTAATACTCTATAGTTTGATATAGCAATTATTACATCAATGGAAATCAAAACCAGAAAGAGAGGCTATCAGAAAGTTATCAAAACCTGTCCTGGTTGGTCTCAACCTAGCAGTAGCAAATGGCTCCAATACAGCATTTCTTATTGGTTTATATGTATAATATTATTGAAGGTGTGAATATTAATAGGATATTCACACAGAACTGTCACTAAATACAGACCTTTTAAGGCATACATTATGAATTTTAGCTGGTCTGTATAATAATTTGCATAAGTACCTATGTATATTTATCTATATAAAATTCACGTTTAGGATTTATATACATGCTTTGTATTAAATACTTACTGATTGGACTTTGGGTAATGTTTTCAGACACCATTGTCATAATTTGACCATGTGCACTTTCAATAATTAATTGTGAAGAGATGGAAAGGCCACTGCCTTTCAGTAATAACAGAATATGTAGTACCTTATTCCAGGTAATGACTGGTTCTGGTTCTCCTTGAGCACTGCATGGGATTTGCACATTTGTTCCAACCTCAACTGTCATGTCACTGGGAACACTGGCAAATACAGGAGTCACTAAAAAAGCCAAATGATACACTGATAAAGTATGAAATACAACTTGTGCAAAAGATGATCAAAAAATAGGTCAGCACTCTGTTTTTATCAGTTCCTGAACATTTCTTAATCTATTACACGATTCTATCTGCATGCTTTTAGTTGCTTATAACTTTGTTTTAGGGACTAAATCTCTTTCTCTTTGAAGAAGCTAGCTTCTCATGGTGTGGATGTATACTCTTTGCTGGATAAAAACTGTACCCTCAGGCCCAGAGATAGTAGTGAATGGAGCTACATTCAGTCGGTGGCCAGTCACAAGTGATCTTCCCCAGGGCTCAGGATTGGGGAATATTTTAATATTTTTATCGATAACCAGGATGAGAGGAACAAGTGCACCCTAAGCAAGGTCATAGACAACACCAAGTTGGGTGGGAGTGTTGCTCTGCTGGAGAGTAGAAAGACTCTACAGAGGGAGTTGGACAGGTTGAATAGATGGGCTGAGGCCAATTGTATGAGGTACAACAGGGCCAAGAGCCAGGTGCTGCCCTTGGATCACAACAACCCCCTGCAGCGCTGCGGGCTGGAAAACTGCCCAGTCGAAAAGGGCCTGGAGGTGCTGGTTGACAGCAGCTGAACATGAGCCAGCTGTGCCCAGGTGGCCAAGAAGGCCAATGGCATCCTGGCCTGTACCAGCAATAGTGTGGCCAGCAGGACCAGGGCAGGGATTGTCTCCCTGTACTCAGCACTGGTGAGGGCACACCTTGAGTCCTGTGTCCAGTTCTGGGCCCCTCACTACATAAAAGCTATTGTGGTGCTGGAGCATGTCCAGAGAAGGGCTGGTAACAAGTTACAGGACAAGATGAGATGCCTTTTAGTTGCACCAGAGGAGGTTTAGATTAGATATAGGGAAAAACTTTTGCATAGAAAGGTTTGTCAAGCACTGGAACAGACTGTCCAGGGAAGTTGTAGAGTCATCACGCCTGGAAGTGTTCAAAAAATGTGTGGGTATGACACTTAAGGACATGGTTTAATGGTGAACAAGATGGTAGTGCTACATTGACTGTTGGACATGATAAAAGGTCTTTTCCAATCTTAATGATTCGATGACCTTACTGATGATGTCTGCTTCAGGATGATTTTAAAGTACGCTTAACTTCTAGCATAATGGGCTAGTAGTTCATAAAGCCACTTAAGTTCCATGAATTTAGAGCTCTGAAAAATATTTCTGTTTATAGCTAAATCTGTACAAAGTCATCAGAATGAATATTGAATTAACTTCTGTCATCTTTTTTTTTTGTTTCGATTTTTTTTAAGTAGCAAAAATTGCACTTTTTTTTAAGAAGCAAAACCTTCCACAACTCATTCAGCTGAGTCTCTCAGCCTGACTGGCTGAGGCACTGAGTCTTGACAGAGCTTCTACCTCCATTACACCTATGAGCCTCAGCCCTTAAAACATTAAAAAAACTTCTAAGGACAGAGCACACTGTTACCTAAAACCACTGTGAATAAAATTAATGTTTTTAAACTCTAATTTTCTTCAAATCCAAATTGATGCCTGGCATTCAGATATTATCATGAGAAGCCCATACAAGATTATGAAGACATTAAGAATTCTATTTCTGCTGTACTGCTATGTACTGAAGTTATGCTACTGATATTTAGGGGGGAGTGGGAGAGGATGGAGGGTTGTGCTTTTACAGAGAAATATTTGGCTCCACTGCAGTCATTTCTACTACCAACCAAATCAGGTCCTACTGTTAAACTGTACACAAATGGCTGTGAAGGACCAGAAACCAGTTCAAATAAGGCATCCAGAGGCTGGTGTCCAGTGCAGGGAGGTGAGAGAGTCTGGCTCTGTGGATGTAAGCTGAGTCATGCCAGCAAACAGACTTGGACTATTAATCTGTATTCATTAACACTGATTTAGCCACAGTGACCAATGACTAGACATTCCTCAGATGAACAGTCCTTTGCTAGAAGCCCAGAAGAAAAAAAATTCTTTTCTTGCACAATTGAAAGCAGCATTGCAAATAATCTGTGGAGAGCTCCAATTTCAGGCTACATATTCAGCCTTCAATCTTGTATTTTCTACTTTTTGGTGACTGAATTTTGCAACCTGATTTGCACAAAAATTGTTTTATTAAACTTTACTCAAGTCCAGTGGAATTTAACACAGCTGGAAAGCTATAAAACTTTTTAAAACTGATACTTGTTTTATATAATTTTAAACAACATTTTATATCGGTTAAAAAAAGTCATCCTGATTTTGACAAATCCATCTCCTAATACTACTTTTAACTAAGAAAAATCAATAGAAATCTTTCTGACAAAATTCTAAGCTCATTTGAGCCCCTTTTACTAATATATAGTTTTAAATTAGGTCAGTAAAAAGAAATGCTTTGAATTACATGTTTTATCTCCTTGAATTCAGTTAAACATCAAATGACTTAAATAAATTATGAATGATAATATGATTATACTTTATCCTAGAAGTAACTTACTTAGAATGTAATTGAAAAAAGAAAGCATAAAAATGGAGTTTGGGGTTGTTTATGTTTTAGGACTTCCTTTTGTGTCACTATATTTTCAGTATAAGGAATGACTTGGTGCAGTTGCTCCTGTAAAATAGTGCTCCGTTTCTGGACATGAAACATTATGTTAATAACACCATTTAACTAACATCATAGAGCATTATTGGAAACTAGACTTTTCACAAAATAAAATATTTTCCAAAGCATAGGAATACTGTCATCCTCAAAGCAAACCTCCACTTCTTACCAAAACAAAAAAAAGTAAATCAGATAAACTTCTTTCCCAGAAGACAGACTGTTCTAAAGGAATGATACCCTGCACAAATACTGGTAAGTATCCAGACATGCTATTTATTGGAAACCACCAGGGATTTAGAAGGAGATATACTCAGAAACAATCACACATGGTACTGTGTATTCTAGCGTAAGTTTAAATTTTTCTTTTTTTTTCTTTTTTTCTTCCCAGCAGCTCTACATGGGCTGTACCTCTAGGCTGAACAGTCAGGTATACAACAATTTGCTGAGATCCAATGATGTTGACAGCTTGGCATTCATACTGTCCCTGGTCATGCAGAGCAACTCTGGAAATCCTCAGCGTTCCGGAAGATAGAACTAAGTGTCTTCTGTCAACAGACAACTGGCCTCCTGAAACACAACAACATAATTGGCTCTTTATAGCAAGAAAATCCCTTTGTGTCAGAAAAAGCGAAAACTGGAAGGTTTTAAATTTGATAAAACGCTGGAAAATACTAAAGTTTCTTAAGAAAAAAAAAGTTTGAAACCTTTACTTCTAAGATGATAAACATGAAAAGCAAACAAATTATACGTATGCACACAATCATAATTCTGATCTCTTCTCTGTGGTTGAAATAAGTATTTTCATTTAAGAAGCATGCTGAAGCATCCAAATGAGAAGGCATAGAAACATCAACATGTGTTACTGTTCACGTCATATTATTGCCATGTGTGTAAGACACAATTTATCTCATTTGCCTAGGTCTAGATAATCCACTGAAAAATACACATGATCCTGAAAAAAATGGAATATAAAAAAAATTAACCTACATCTGTGCCTGTACCCTATCCTCCCTTTCTGGACATTTCATTTGACTGGAGCAGTCTAAGTAGAGGGAGAAACAGGGACATTATCAGTATCAAAATTATGAACAGTTTGTAAGAATCTGCTGTATCTACCATGATTTAGAATTTCCTAAGAGTTGGTTAGCCCGCTAGAGTTTTCTCATTTGAATCAACTGGAAATTTGCCTACTAATAAAACATCCACTACAGTATTTCCTCCTGCTGGATTTGGCTTAATGCCTTTAGAGCCATACTTGATAAAACAGTCAGCAAAGTGCACCCTGTTGTTTCTGGCAATGCCCATTAAGTGATGGAGATGCTGGTACACTGATGCCAGTTACAGGCTGGACTGTTCTGGTTTCCGAAGGTGGTACATCCCATCTAATTTCAGACCTCCAGTTAATGACAGCCATCTCCATTTCTTCTGCAGTACAACAGCAGTGATACATACTGCTACATGTAATTTGCCTCATGGTTCTTAAACATTTATTTTTAGGAATCTATTATGGACACATATATTTTAGTGACTCTTTTTTACTTAGGTATGAAAAATTCTTGGGCAGTTAGCTCTTGTGGGATACCTTGCCTTTCCCAGCAAAAAAAGAGATGAACTCTGCTTCCTTCAGAGACTGAAGCATTTAAACAAGTACATGCAATTCCTTTCAATAAAGAAGTGACTCCAATATGACTGCTAAATTATCCTAATGAATTAAGAGTAAGAATGGAATACACTTACCTCCTTTAGTCCAGGCAATAACAGGCTGGGGATAACCTTGTGCTTCACAAGGGAAGTCAACGGTTTGTCCCTCAATCACTGTTTTGTCTTGGGGAGTGACAGTAAACTGAGGTAGAGCTACAGAAGAGGAAATAAAGCCATTAAAAAAAAAAAGAAAAATGCATGACTAAATTACATACTATTTCCTTTGTAAGTTGAAATAGCTCATATTGGTGGGAAGAGAGATGCTAATGGAATTCTTTTATATTGTGACCCCTAGAGAGAAGACTTAGGGCAGCCACTCGTGCAAAAGGACCATCTCTCTCAAAACCTGTCCTGATGTCATTGAAGGCATGTGGGATCTACTGTCACAGATTCAAAATAAGTGGTACAGTAAGACTTGTAGAACCAGATTCATGTAGAGTCTTCTGTTGACTAAAAATAATATCTTCTCCTTCTCTCAAAACTTTCCAGTTAAATTCTGGAGAAAATGTAATGTGATCAAAACCTTCTTGAGCTGCTTGTTTTCTTCCATGAAAGCAATGAGTGGAGCATGGGTCAGGTTCTGCAGTAACACTGTGCACTACCAGTGTGAAAAGTATTAGTTCAGCTCTCAAAACACAATTATCCACTGGTAAATAATAAGTGAACAAACCACACAGACAAGTTGTTTTGTATAGCTTTAGAACTTGTTAAGAAGGCATTTGCAATCTTAACTGTTTGTCAACTAAAGATTTTAACATGAGAACAGAAGCAAACAAATTTAAAGGTTACTTTAAGTATTTTGGAAATAAAACTTCCAGCACAAAAGTCTTTGCAAAACATATTATGTATATATATACAGGAGACTTTTGATAGCTAATCTCAAATACTTTATAATCACAGTATTGACATACAATATCAAAATTATTGCAATCAGAAGTTAGAGTACTTCTACTTTTGTTTTGCAGAAAAGCTGTGCTAATGCCTCAGCTGGCAGAATGATAGTTTCTATCAAACTCAGTAGAAAACGTTTCCACATTCACTGAAGTATCTACAAAAAGATAACTGGCACGGATCTGTATTCAAAACTCCATTTTTAGTTCTCCAGGCACAAATTCTAATCTCTAGCATTGCTGCCTGTTACAGAAAATATTTGATCATTCAAAAATTTGGCACTGCTTTTTTGTTCCTCCACGCAAACAAACGCTAAGTTAACATTTGAAAACATTAAACTTCTGACAATAATCAATGAAATGTAATTTTCAGGAAAATAGTATAGAATATCTTACCCTGTGCAAAATGTATAGCAACTTCCCTATGGACTACAACAGTGCAATTAGAAGTAAAAAATCATATGTTTTTAGTTTGGCTTTATCAACTCAGAAGAAAAGGCAAATCCACACAATTTCAAGTAATATGTTTCTTCTAGTTTAACATTATTTACCTTGGACTATGATGTATGCAGTTGCATGGATGTTATCTATGCTGTTAGTTGCAAAACAGGTATACTCGCCACTGTCCTCCTGCTTTACATTTTGTATATAAAGTCCTCCTGACGGAGTTATTGTGACACGAGAGTCATTTGGTAGAGGGGTTCTGTCGCCTTTGGTCCAGGTAATTCGGGGCTGAGGGTGCCCGGTTGCACTGCACTCCAAGGTAACACTCTCTCCAACCAGCACTTCGGTATTTTGTGGGTGAATCACAAAACTTGGCCGGGCTGTGAGAAAACAGCAATGCCAAAATGCAGCTTTTAGCTCACACAACTCTAATTTAGACAAATATAGTCTATAACTGGGGACACCAGTGGGGAGGGTTAATAGCTGTGTTCCAACATACTTCTAATCTTGGAGCAAACTCTGCCTTGCTTAAAGTCTAATCTAACTGCAGACATCAATAGATAAAAACAAAAGCTCATAATTGCTCTGATTTTTTTTTTTTCTCAACTCCCATTAAAGCAATTTTCAAACATTTTGCTCTTCTATGCTGATATTTATAAAGGTCTCTTCAGAGACATGGACGTTGAAACCCAAAACACAAACAGGCTAAAAATTGCTGTAAGTGCCAAAACTGATTATGCTACATTTTAAGTAACTTTTCTCAAGTACATGAGTAATTTGCAGTGACATTTTAAGTTTACCTGATGCTGTGTGTCAAAACAAAATGTTCTCACAGCAAAGTCTGTGTTTTAAAAACATTACAGTCCTGGACAAGAATTTAGTCCTTGCAAACATGAGGCCTTGGCTAGACAGAGCTAAAAGGTTCTTGAGCAAGGATGGCTGCACAGGGTGTGCTGAAACTACCATGAGTGGCCTGTTCAGCAGCTTGTGGTTTTCAGTATCCAGAGAGAACATTACTTCATTGAACAATGTTGCAATGTAAACCCCCTTTTCCTAACCCTTCTACAGCCTACAAGACAATTAGGAAAATTGTATACTACAATACACATATTAATTAACCAGCTGAGTTTCAGTTTTGTTCTAGGGATTTGATAGCTTCATGATCTACTTCTTAAAGATGCCCAAGCCCAACAGATCTACATGTCAAGTGCCAAAGCATTTTCTTTTTTAATAATCTTATTATCAAAACAAATCTCTGTCTGAATACAAATTTCAGACTTAATGATCTTTACCTGGTGACTCAAAGTATCTAAGAGTAACTTCCTGAGTTTTCACTTCTCCAGCCACATTTTTTGCCATGCATTGGTAAATGCCTTGGTCTGTTTCTTGAGTATTCTGAATCATCAACGTGCCATCATCTAGCAAGTTTAGACGGGAATCTTCTTTCATACTGAGCTCATTACTGAGAAGAAAAGGATCTGCTAGAGTTAAACTTTTAAATCACAAGTACAGAAAACTGCCAAATAATAAAACCCATGAGATAAATTTCCCAAAATAACTTGTGGGAGAAAAAAGTTTTACTTTGTTAAAAATAATGGAACTTTGAATTTTCTCCTAAAGAGAAGAAGAGGAAAAACAAATCATGAAACTATTTTGCTTAAGGAAGTAATGCATCTTCAAAATGAAAAGTTAAAATAATTTTATGAAGAAAAGCTTACAGGGGGAAAACTGTGAGCAAACACACATAACTGGTTTTTAAAAGGCTGTTACAGTTGGCAAAACAATTAAAACTTTTTCCACTGGAAGTATGTCATGCAAGTTCAATATTCAAGATACTTTCTACTAGGAGAGAGGTTAGTTGCTATAAAACCATCTTTGTGCCAACCTATGCCTGGATTGTTCAAGGAGCACTAATGAACCTGATTATAATTTGTACTGGTTTAAAATATCAGTAAAGGTCAGGTCTTCGGGTTAGGTCATGGATGAGTTTCTGTCATGTAACCTAAGAAAGCTTGAGGGGCTTTATTAAAGGAACTGTTTCTCCACTCCTCACTACATGATGAAGAAAGCACAGAGGAGGAATGAGATCACACCTCTTATGTACAAAACCCAGCTTACTGAACTATTCAACATATTGCTTAAGAGGTTGATGGCTTTTGACTGAAATCTTACCATATTCAACTACCTTGCAAAGAGCTTTGCTCTCATTCATGAAGCCAGGAAACAAGCCAGAGTCAATAATCCCTCACCCCAAGCTCAAGTTTCTTCTTAAAATTCATATGTGTATTCTGAATACGTTTTCTTTGTGTATTTTAAGTACATGAGCCAGAGAAAATTTTAAAGAAATAATTATACCATTCAAGTTCAAGGCTCTGTTCTTGACATACTCCATAAATGCTGTACCTTTGCTGCATGAGAGGTTCTCAATGACATCAGCAGAAAGATATAGAACCAGGACTCTAAACTATGCCATTTCATCAGCAACTAAGCAACTAAAATGCTTTATAAACTGTAAGGGAATTTATGTTCCAGGTCAGGTTCTCCATTTGTATAAGAGCATTATTAAGCCAAAGTCTGATTTGCTGAAGGTAAATTCACAGTTCATGTGTCTATTGTAAGTTCACACCAGTTTAAGGGGGTGATGTGCTGGCACAAGGCTGGCTCAGGTGTGCTGTGCCCAGTGCAGCATGAGGCAGCCAGGCTCTGGGCACAGCCTGAGCAGCCACTCCACAACAGGCTGGCCCTTGGGCTATTGAAAGATAGTCGTCCTTTATAGGACCTTCCCTCATCTTCTAAGTGGTGAGGGAAAGAGATGCAGCAGGTTGCCCAGACAACTTGGGCTATCTCCACCCTTAGAGGCTTTTAAGACCCATCTGGATAAAGCAACCTGGTATAATCCTGCTTTGAACAGAAGGCTGCATTGGAGACCTCCTCCAACCTGAATTGCACTACATTCTTATGATATAAAGACTTGCCTGCCCTCCATGGACCGGTTTGAGGAGGCTGCAAACAGATGTCTCTCCCCTCTCCTGGGACACAGCTACACGTTGGAGGGAAGCTACCTCTGAGGAACTAGGGCTCCAGAAAGAGTTGCCTGTAACTTTAATTGTATCCAGCTGCAGGCCTTAAAAAAAAGTATCTTTTGTTCTGCCCCAAAACATATGCAAATGCTAAGTAATCCACAGACTGTACATGCAACATGTACACAGTGGATTGCTTGGTACTTACGTATAAATGATTTAGTATTACAGGTGTGAGCAGCTTTGCAGATATACTACAGCTGAACATCTTACAAATAGTACTAGAGTAATAATACTTTCTAGTTACCAGCTCTTAAATGTTTAGAATGACTAACAAAAAAGATATGGGCCATCATTACTTCATATGCTTATTTTAACTATAGCATGTCTTTGCTGTAACTATCTCATATATTACCATATACAGCGCATGGACATGCACCCAGAAATGTACACATGCACAGGCAAATGTACTTACATGAAGTTTCTCTCTTCCTCTTTTAAACTTACTTGTTTCGAAGCCAGATAATTTCTGGTTTAGGATTGCCTTCAGCCCTGCAAGTGAAGTACACTGTATTCCCTGAGGTAACGTCCACATCCTGAGGCTCTGATGTAATTCTTGGCCTCTCTATATCAACAATAAAACATACAAAGAACTATTACTTATTTTAAAACTACTAAAAACTGGAAAATAAAAATATTTCCACACATCTTGTAAAAAATATTTTTCACAAATATTATTACGTGTATTCACAATTGTTACTTAAAATATGTATATGCTTAGTCAGGATTAAATGTACTTTTCCCTGTGCAAAAGTGACTGTGGGATTTCTGACCTCCTTCATTGTTCCTTAGGACCTTTCAGCAGACTGGAAATAGATTGTGCAAATTTGTATCAGCTTCTAAAGCGGCTGTTTTATTTATTTGAACAGAGACTCAAATTGCCTATGAAGGAAAAACTAAATAGCAAGAACCATTTAAGATAACTTCCTCTAGATAAGTATCAGTGCCTAACCTGCCTCACAGAATAATTTGTACAGCTTGCTTCCTGCAGTTTCCATATTCAGGCTCCTTAGATATGCAAAGAGCTGGTAGGATGCTATGTGCATTATTCTTGCACCAAATTCCCTTTGTACTATCTTTTCCAAGGACCCTGTAGATGCTTATGATCATAATTTTCATGATCAGAATTATATCCAACACATAACCAAAAGGCCAATTTACTTATTTTATACCTTGGCTTGATTATGTGGGTGGGCAGGCAAATACCTGATGAGAAATCTGCATTTTGATTTCAGAAAACAAGAGATGCTGGGCTAAATCCCAAGGTGCCCATGGGGCCAAGATTTTGCACCCCTAGCTTGAAGGAATACAGACAAACAGAAGGATTACAAAGGTGCTTGTCCATTCATCCTCTGTGTCAGAGGATTTCAGTGCCTGTGTGGGGCACTCCTATTAATAATTAGAGCTGAGTTAAAAAATAAATTCAGTGGCCCAACCCTAATTCCTACATCAACAAAAATTTTAAAGGCAAGAATTGTGTCATCAGGAGCAATTCAGTAAAGCTTCTTTCTTTCATTTCCCCCATATAGAAGGGAATAAATGACACCAAATAATATTTATGCAAATGCAACATCAGAGACCCTAGCTGATAATTCTGTTATGATCAGAATTGAAATATAAAAGGGAAAAATAAACTCCTTCATGATAATCATCTTTAGTTCTTCAAGGAGAAATTTCAAACATGGTTATATTTGTTTAATTAAAGATAGGCTGAAAGGTAAAAGCAATCAATTCTGTCAGAAGCACACAAAAACATAAAAGGAACACAGAGAGATTTCTAGAAATAACCAATATTAATCAGAGGTGGTCAGTGCTAATAAACACAACAATAAATTCCAACTCCCCCAAAAAATACAGTTTAGGTTGATACCATTAAATAAACCATCAGGAAGAGGCAAACTCACCACAGTTGAGTTCTTCTGGTGTTATCGTGGCCACTGATCTTCCCTGGATCCTTCGTGGATACTCACAGGTAGCTGCTGCTTGAGCATTTCCTGACTCCGCGTACGTCTTCAGCAGCTCCGCCAGCCACAGGATTTCACAGTCGCAGTGAAGAGCGTTTGAGTCCAAACGCCTGCACAAGACAAGGAGCAGCCACAGCTCTGTTAGCAAGCCTCAGCCATTTACTAGGACCAACATGGTTCTGTAAATGGAGCAATGCCTTTATCTGTGAATACAGACAACAGCCAATATGTAATACAGGTGATGGTTACTTGCTTATAGGCATTCTGGTAGTTTTTATTAGAAGAATGTGTGTAATTTTTACTGCCCAAAGAACAATCTATATATATTATTTAGCCTATAAAACTATGATTACAAATAATCCCAAATAGGAAATAAACTTTAGTCAGTAACTAAAGAAAATAGATATAAAACAATGTTCTCAACCTATGCACATAAACAACTGGAGCACAGTTAAGAAAAAAAAACATTCAAACAATAACACCATAAGACATTTGCAAGGAAGATAAATATTGCAAGAGAAGATACAGCCTAATTGGGTTCTTTAAGATTTCATTAGTCCAATAATAATTCAATTTACTTACAGTCTCTTCATAGATTCTAAGTGACTAAATGTTCCAGGAATCAAATGGGCTATTCTGTTGTTATGCAAAAACCTGTTAAAAACACAGAAATATTCATGTAATAATTCAGATTTTGTGATGAATTCATTTTATTTACATACTTCTGGAAGGTTTTCAAGAGAAAGTAATCAAAGAAAACTTAAGAAAAAAAAAATTGAACCTGTTTAGCAACACATTGTCTGCTATTTTTTAAGTGGTCTCCAAGGTGTACTTGGATATGTCCATGTGGGGAAAAAGAAGCCATAAGAAACTTCAAGGAAGGGAGTTCATAAGCATTCAAATTAGAAATTAGAAAAACCAAAAAAGGTCCTAAATAAATTGTCTAGTTCTTCATTCATAACATTTATTTTAGGCCAGACATTGATCACAGGTCTTTGGGAAATAGTTTTGCAAAAGAAAAATAAACCACAGGCAATGCTCACTTCTGCATGCCTCTAAGGTCAGCTTCACCAAAATGTTCTTGGAAAGAGTATACAGTAGTTATAGTAAAAAAAATTGGATTAGAAACAATCTATGGCAATGATAAAAATATTATTTCTTAGTTTCAAACACTTGATTTAATTCAAACAAGGAAGCAAGCTGTCTTCTGAATCTTACCCCAAGAAAAACAAACTTACAGCCTTTCAAGTTTTGGAAGATGAGTAAAGGATTCAGGTTCCAACGTTTCTATTTGATTAAAGTGCAGATACCTGAAAATATGTCAAACAAAAAGAAAAATACTGAAACAATCTTCTTAATTGGTAAAATATCTTAAAGAATGTATTGTTTCCATACTCTTTACAGATCTAAATGGCCATAGTGATGTAGCAGCTTTTTTCTGTTACCATCTGAATCTCATACTTGAATCTGAGAAATAAAAGACATGACAAACAAAGAAGGGTTTGTGGATCACTACATTGAGCATGTGTGTGTACATATATAAGCAAAAAATCCCAAACATTGCTTTGGAGATAATACTTTGAACACTATTTTGCCAAGTCTGATGTTCATTATATGCAGGCTTGAAAAATTAATCCAAAAAAAAATTTATTATTTTTTATAGGAAAAATGTTAGAGGTTATTCAGAAAACATTTACAGTTTCCAGCACAATAACATTTTTCGTGGGAAAATGTTTTCATTTCCATGAGGAAAAATTTCAAAAGATGCTGAGAAATAACCTTCTCTGGTCCATGAACACTGGTATTTAAAGCTGTGAATGCTCTCAAAGCCAAATTTGTAATATAAACCCAAATTTACTAATCTGACTTTAGACAAAGGCCTTCCTAGTAACTGGTGCTGTTTGATGCTCTCTTGATGCTTAGCAAGCTGTTAACATCACACAACAATAAATCTACAGAGCTGTTAATGCTGTAAAATTCAGAAAGTTAACATAACAAGACAATTAACCAGACTATTAATCTGTAACTGTTATGAAAATGAACTGCAAAAGCAGGATCATTCCAGCATTGACTATTTTGTGGAGATACTCCATAACCTTACAGAAGAGAAAACAAGATGTAATAGATAAGACTGGAACAAGAAACTGAAAATTATTGATAGACTTTGGATCCTGATTATATCCAAATGTATTCAAAACTCTTTGAGTTTCCTATTTGACCTCTGACAAACTCAGGAACCTCTGCAGAATGTGCATCACTACAGAAATCAGAAATCACTGCTGCTGAGGAACAAAAAATCCCATCAGTTAAAAACAGTGAGAACAAGTCAGAGCTCAGTATCTCCTGAAACATCGATCCCTCAGCATGAAAAGGACAAGGACATGGGGATTTGCCTGTGCTAAGCCAGATGGTGGCTGCACAGGGAGAAAAGCGGGAAGAAGTGGTGATTCCGGCCAAGCCCTTGCAGGGAGCCCTGGAAGGCGTGTGCAGAGGGAAGCCAGGCACATGCCTGGCAGCCTCCCAGGACAAGCACGAGCCAGTGAGCAGTTCCAGGGAGCAGTGAATGGGGACCACAGAAAAGGGCAGTAAATCAGCACGGGCGCGATCAAGCACATCAGAGTGTCAAGTCTGCCTACTGCCAGTGCAACGCGTGGCTACAGAGTATATTGAGCATAAAGTATGGTCTTGTTAGCATGAAGAATCGAAGAACTGCATCACCTTGCTGTGACTGCCAATTTTCATCTCCCCTTTAAAAATACAGGGTGATTTCTTCTAAATTAAAAGACACACCTCAGAGGCAGATATTTCCTGCAAGGTTCATTTGATTTGGCAGCAGAGAGGAGAGAGACCTCAGTGAGGAATGACTGTCAGGACAAGGACAGAGCATGGCCCAGCCATAGGGTGGGCAGGTGCAGCTTGCCAGGAGCCACAGCTCTGCTCATCCATCTTCCAGGATCAGCAGCATATGGGCAGGGGCAAGGCAAGGTGGGGATCATTGCAATAAAAGAGGACGAAGGGAAAAACCACTACAGGGTTTTTTACTTCTGAAGCAGCTTTCATTTTGGAAAAAATCACAAACACTACCTTTTTTGCAAGCAGCAGTGATTTTTTCCTTTTTAACTTTCTTAATTCTACTTGCATTTTTATGGCTCATGAGCATCTTGCAAACACCTCTATGTATTCCAAATAAATTAATCTCTTGTACTTCTTTGGCATCGACAAGGCAAGATTTGTAGGCACCTCTTATTTGAAGAAAAAATAACATTGGTAAAAGCTGACACACTGAGGCACACAACCCCTTCTTCAGGGCCACGAATCAGGGTGAAATTAAAAAGAGAGAAAAAGAAAGAATATCTCTCTCAGATGGTTTAAGTAGTGTATACATTGTAAAACTCAAAGCAACAGCCCATAATGGCTGTTTAGTAGTCAGGACTATTAGAATTACAGATGTAACCAATATGTGCCTGAAAAGTCACCTTGTTTTTCCAAACAAAATTTAAAAATATTTCTGTTATAAACCTTGCCTTGTTTACAAGCTCACATCACTGCAGATACAAACACAATAATTCAGATGCTGATGAACATTATAACAGCTAACTTTTCCTCATCAGATATCACGCTGTCTAAAGTAGCTCAAAAAAATCAAATAATGAAATCTAGCTGTAAAATACTCTTAACTGCTTCAGAGTAGTTGGGCTATACAAGTTACTTGGGTTTCGCAGATTTTTAAATTACGACCTAAAAAAGTCCTGAGCAACTTACTATGGAATTTATTAATAGAACAAGGTGTTAAATATCTGGCAAAAATAATTTATAATTCAAAATAAATAGATGCAGAAACCAGATTGCATTTTAGTTCTACAATAATGAGAATAAAACATCCTTGGCATTATGACCTACACTTTAATCCTGTTTTATCACTTAGGTTTATCACTTCAATTATGTTCTTCGATGCACCACATTAAAGTTTTGTAAAGGTATATTTTAATATTTTAATTAATATGGTAATCTCTTGGATTTAAAATTCACTTTAAAGGTAATCATACTCAGGACATAATCTTGCACTGGCATATCTTTATAGTCATCTTTATGTTCAGAGTACAAAACACTAAAAATAGTGGTATCATGTAATAAATTAGATATCAAAAAGACTTTCAGAATGAAAATTGAAAGGCATGCAAGAGTGATTTTTAAATACCTACATGTCTTTCTTTTTTCATTCTAAACTCATTATAAACAATTAAACAAAAGGAGATGAAATACTTACAGGGAAAAAAAAAGTCTAAATGAAACATCTTGAGAGGAAGATTAAGATTTTATCAAATAAGCATGGTATAGATTGTTTTTATTAATCTTATAGGACAAAAATTCCAAGTAAAATTCAGTCCCAGTGGCATTTTTCACAGCACTAAATTTAGGATTATATCTTATGTAGCTTTGTAGTTTTTGTGGGGAAGGATTTTTATCACATATGCCAATTTTTCTCTTTCTAATAGTATCATCACATCTTTGGGGAAGTACTAACTAACCCATTAGCTAAGTATAATCTATGTTCTGAATATTTAAACAGCATGTTTGCCCTTTGATTATCTGAAAGAGAATGAACAAACATATATGTTCCTTATTTATCAAAGAGCTTTCCCTGCTCAGGGACAAGAAGTTGCAGCCTTAAATCACAAGGAAAAAGATTTAAATGGATGTTGTGGCAATGACATAAAATATTGAACAGGATATTTAAAGAGGTCATGGAATCCTCATTGAAGACTACTGAAATAAGGCTAGAGAAGTATCTGTTTCCAGTTTCTTGTCCCTAGCTGATCTTATTGTAGAATAATAAGGATATGCTTCTCAAGGCCCCTGTCATAACTTTGGGTTCATTTGTTTATTAATTAATTATTTTTCATTATTCCTGCCCACAGATAGTTTTAGCAGCAACTTTGCACAAACTCTTCTGTGTTAAATGCGCATAACTGCTGACATAGTTATGCAAAAATCAGGAACTTGAAGTGTAAAACAAGAAAATAAATAGCAATACTGAAAACTGAATTGAGGTAAATAAACTTAATATAACAAACTGTATTACTATATGTTGAGGTTTTTGACTATTATTTCCCCCTAAATATGTATGTACATAAACAACATCATAATTAATAACAGCTTATAAGGAACAAAACTAGTATGTTAATATGAAAGCTAAAAGAAAATGCGTAACTAGGCTTAGGTAATCAGATTTAAATAATTCCATTAATATTTGGGGATCCCTCTAGTTAAATACTGCAGAGTATACTTTTTGTCCCTGATACATACAACTCATAAGCTGAGATCTCAAAAATATGACAGATATTTGGGAGCAAAGCAAAGCATACACATCTGGAAATGGACTCCATTTAGAGCTAGATCTTGAGATCCAAACTTATGACCTCCCAGGCAGGGTATTAGTGACATTTCAGGTGGGATTCAGTTGTCAAGCCCAGGCACACAGAGGCACAGAGCAGTTGTCTAAGCCCAAGCATACAGAGGCAGCCCTCCTCGCCTTTCGGGTGTTCTGTCTGCCTTCCTGCTGCTGCTCTGAAAAAATGTAAGTTTCATGCAGCTTTCTGCTGTCTTTGCCAGACCCAAACATATGTCTTGCAGATTTAACAATGTCTGAGCTGGTACTAAGCGGCTACTTTTCATCAGCTCTCTCCCTTCATGCCCAGCCACAGGTGAAAAGTTAGGTGATGAAATATATATGGCTCAGTGCGTTCAAGTACCTAAACCTGCCAATTTTTCTTCAGAATTAACCCTAGCACAAACAGGTTTCAAAGATCTTATTCACTTGGCAGAAATTTCCAAAGGAAAAGCTATTTTGACTACATCAGCAGCTAAGAATTCTGCTTCAGAATTTTAAGGAGGAGCCTGCCAGCTGCAGTTAATACTTGGGGGATTTTGTCCCTTATACATACAACTGGCCTCCTAAATCTAACTACATTTAGTTTCTGTTAAAAACAACAACAATCACCAAAAATGTGTTTGCTGTTCAGGTATTTTTTTAAGTAAGTATCAGTTGAATTCTACTTCACTGGAGAAGAAATTGCTGTAAAACAAGTCTTCCTTTGAAATGTGGTCCACAGTGTCTACTTCTGAGAACTCTGCTGTGCATTGAGAACAGCATTTGGCTGAGTTAACACAACCAGTAGCAAAATGTGTTTGATAACTTGAGACCACAGAGACCTTAAATGCAGAAATATTGACTTAGTACTGTCAATACAATTCAAAACTGAAATTAGGACACTTGGGAACTTGTTTGCCAAGAGTAACCCTTGTCTTGTCAGCAGTTTTTCTCCAAAGCTAATGTGATAAAACAGACCCTGTAGAGTCAGAACATATTTTTATGCTAAAGATGCATACATGCCAAATCTCTCATAAAATAAAATTCTCAAAGAATACTTTCCATTAAATTAATTTCTGTGCCTGCCACTGGCTTCATGTGCTCCCATTTTCCTTCCTGGCAAGCTCTCTGCTTAGGAGAGAAGAAGAGCTCCAAAAAGCAGTGAGCTCTGATGCAGGCGCTGGAGCAGTACCTGCACCCTATTCCCCAGCAGCTGCAGGTGCTGCCGTGACACATGGGTAGGCAATGAGCAGTGACCCTGCCAGCTCCATTTCTGTACTTCCCAGTTAGAGATGAGACTCAAGCCCTGAGTTTGAATCTCAGTTTCATACTGAATAATGCTAGTGTCTCAAAACTTTGAGCTTAAGCTGATAAAGTGTGATATCACCGCAGACAGAGAGGCCTAACTGCCACATAGTGGAAAAGTGCATTCAGAAGGTGTTAATATTTCAAACTGATTTATGTTTTTCAGTAATAACATGGATCAACAGTAAAAAAGAACAAAAGAAAAAAAGACAAATGTTGCCACTTGCAGCATATGAGCTTTGTAGCATGGGGAAGAACATTACTATGGAAACATTGATAATTCAATAAATGGGCCTCAGTATTCCAAATTCTACACAGAAATTAAGTTTTGCTATTAGCATGCAAGTAAGCTGTACCAGTTGCTGTCAATATGATGCAGTAATAATTTCTAGAGTAAAAGGAGAAGGAAGAGAAAAGCATTAGGGAAAAAATTACATATTTATATACTTTTTATAATTAATGCTTCTGTTTTACATAGAAGTTCCTCCTTCAAAAGGCTTCTATTGCACTCCAAAAGGAGCATGTATGATTTTGTACTCATATGAGGTGTGATTTTATTTCATGTATACTCTGTGTCTACTAATATCCATTAGAGATTTACAGCAACAAGGAAACTGGTACATGTAGAACCCTTGTAATACACTGATACCTTTCAGGAGTTTAAAAATTTGTATTCAGCCCCTAATTTATACACTACAAACCTCATTGGTTTACTACTGTTATTTGGTAGTCAAATTGGGAAACAACTACACATTTACAGCTTTTTTCTGAACATTATCACAATGAATGTAGAGCAATGCTTTCTGATCATAGAGTCAAAGAATTATAAGGCTAATTATTTAGGATTTTCAAGTCTAACCATCAACCTAGAGTCACTATCATGTTCATCACTAAACCATGACCCCAAAGTGCCATATCCAGTCATTTCTTGAACTCTTCTAGGAAGAGTGACTCCACTGCTTCCCTGGGCAATCTGTTTCAATACTTTACCACCCTTTCAATGATTTTTTTTTTTTCTCCTAATATCCAATCTAAACCTTTCCTGGTGCAATTTGAGGCCATTTCCTCTTGTCCTGTCACTTGTTGCCTGGGAGAAGAGACCACTCCCCAACTCACTACAACCTCCTTTCAGGTAGTGGTTGAGAGAAATAAGGTCTCCACTGAGCCTCCTTTTCTCCAGTCTAAACAACCCCAGCTCCCTCAGCTGCTCCTCACAGGATTTGTGCTCCAGCCCCTTCACTGGCTTCACTGCCCTTCTCTGGACTCACACCAGAATTCAATGTCTCTCCTATAGTGATTATAAAACAAAATATAGTTGAAATGATTGGATTCAATACAACTGGGTTTTGTCATGCTTAGGACTGCACTCTTCATTCTTTTTCAGCAGAAATTATTCTTCTTTCCCTGTATAATGAAGTATGATTTTAATCGATCTTTCTGGAGAACGTTACTGAAACATCTACACTGCAAATGATGAACTTCCTTACTTTTTAAACATCTGTATATGGCAATGATTAACACATATAAATAATAGCAAGGTTTTTATTTAAAAAACTATTCTTGTTTCAAAGTATAACAAAATTGGGTTGAACTTGCAGAGGCTAATTCAGCTTTAGTTATGCTGTGTAAAACAAAGTAACTGCTGCAGTCAAAGGAATTGAGATATTATAAAAACCTGCAGAAATGAAAGCAGAATCTATCTCTAAGCCATGCACGTTAATTTTCAACATTTTCCACAATAATTCTCCTTTGTCAAAGCTATGTAACAATGTATAGGGACATCAGGAATGCAAATCACAAATAAAAGACAAACATAGAAATGAGGAATTTGACACAGAGATCAACTGGGGTTTTTTCACATGCAAATGATTATGTGGCTCTCTGTCCAACCCAGGGAGTGCAGACATGCAGAGCATGCAGGTAGGATGTACAGATCAAGGCGTGCACTTTTCCTCTGCAGGGGAACCATGAAGATGACAGCACAGAAAAGGCACTTACAGTTGTTCTAGAGAGGCAAGTCCTTTAAATGCTTGCCTGTCAATTGACTGGATTTCATTCTTGTACAAATAGCTGAAACAAGAAACAATCAGTAATATTAGTACACAAACAAGAGCTACATGAAGGTGGAAAAGAAGAATTAAGTTGACATGTGAAGACAGTTTTTCAACTACATATTAGAAAAAAAATACAAATCAAAAACTAAAAACATAAAAATATTCTGTCCTTGAGATTTCATCCCAAATGACTACTAGGAAAGACAAAAGTCTGGGGCCTTGAAGGCCCTGAGGCTGATACCCGGATGGACTTGGGCTTCCCCGTGCTCATGGTATTACTTACTATATTTTTGTCCCTTGTTTTCTCGATTGGTTTGCCAAAAGTCAAAACAAATTCAACTCAATGGGACAGAACTGCATTAGAAGTGCCTTTACCAGAAAACACCAGGGATGTCACTGGCCTCTTGTTTTCTTTGAAATATCTCATCTGAATACTGGTACAAATATTCAAATTAGGATGGAGCAAGTCTTTTACTGGACTTGGAGAAAAAATAGTGAGAAACTTCTGTAATTCTGCCTGTGTCACCTTTGGAATATTCAAAAAAAAAAAAAATACAAGTTAGAATACTGGTATCACATCCATAGAGCAGCACTGTGTGTTTGTTTTATCACTGTGTAGAAGATGGACATTAACATTGATACTCTATAATGTAAACAGAATAAACATGCAGAGTATCAGTATGATCACACATGTTGTCTACAACTTATTTATGGAATTAAAATAAAACAGGAAGGATCAGTGTATGTGGTCATGTTCATCATGCTCTTAGCAGCAAGGATGGTTTAATGAGGAGGTATTGGAGAAAAATCACACAGTTTAGCCAATGACTACAGTTTCTGCATGGAGACAGCAAATGAAAATACTTTGGGGGTTCAGTGTCAGTCACTCTTTTTGTGTTAGGATAGGCACAAGCTTGTGGTTAAGAACTTTTTCACAATTATTTGACAAATGATTTGAAACTCAGTTAATCAGGCATGGGTTTGTATGAAAAGGGGATGAAGAGACTATGTACCACCAATGACTTCATTAGCAGGCATCTTATTAGTAGTGGTTTTGGTTTTTCAGTAACTTACTGGAAGTATTGCAAATTCCTTTTGATGCAACAGAAAAAAATACTGGCTCTGCTGGAAGTGGTGGCAGTTTTTACACTGATGTGACAATGGGCAACATTTCACAATAGACCCTAACAAGGAAAGAAGTTGTAGGTATTTGATATTCAACTAATGACAATTTTGGGGAACAATAAGGAGTAGTATCCTTTCTTTGAGTCTAAATGAACCTTTCCAGTGCACTGCTTGCTGAGAATCCAACACATTCATATACAGAGATTCCTGTGTGCTTTATTAACATACATATGCATCTGAATAAAAAAGCAGAGTTCTTCCAAGAGCAGATAAAACAGAAATAAAAATTTCTGAGGTTTTTAAAATAGTCAAAAAAAAAAAAAAATACTGCCATGTAAAATTACTGTAAAAACTTTAAAAATAATTCAAAACTAGCGATTTTATATGTGGAACTCGTTTTTATTCTATTTGAAAGAAAAATATTTAATGAGTATTAAAATATTTGTTTTGGCTCAGATTTACCAATTCACTTGAGGATCACAGCCATTATGATTGTCTCTCCTTAATTTTCCTCTGTGTTTGATATTCAATTTCTATCTTATTTTCCTATGAGAATTTTAAACACACCTTTTCACTTCTTAGAAAATTTTGAGGACTGAACAACTGAAGTGTTACTTATCTTTCTTAATACACTTAATTCCACTTGACAGTGTGGAAATCCCACTTATTTCTGAGTACTAAACTTCTGGTCAGACCAGAGAACCAAAGTGTGCTTAGACAGCTTTGATAACTCCCCTCAGTTAATTATTTCTTGTGGGCATTTCAACAATTTCATTCAAAAAATCTGAATTAATCAGATTTTTAATAAAATTTTACCAAAAGCATTCATATAAGCTTTATTTACTCTCTGCAGACAAAAGAAGGCAGAGAGTGAAAATCAGAGGTGAGTTAGATGAGATAGTGACTGTAGCATTGCAAGCTTTTACCACCATACTGCGGGGCAGGGAGCAGCCTTTAGGAGTTCTTACCAAGTCACTGCAGTGGGCCTTTATTTGGGATTTAGCTTTAAACCAGAGTGTTTTCCATTCTGACCAGAAAACCTCAGATGCAGGAAACCCAACCAACCTCAGTCAACCTTATCCTCCCTTCACAGATAAACCCCAGCAACCTCAGGGCTACATGTCCTGTGACAAATGTGTTAACCAGACTTCCATTTAATTGTGTAGCTGTGTCACTGAGGATATTAACAAAGAAAAATATATAATTATTTGCCTAATGGAGAGAGACATGACAGCATATAAAGTACAAATAACTATCACTCACAAAAAATATTTTTCCCTCTAAAATGGTACAGTGCACATAAAGTGTTATAAAAGTAAAACTTTCTAAATACTGCTAAATTTTAGCAAACATTCTCAACATTTATCTCAGTTATATGATCAGAAAACAAATTTAGGGAAAAATAATTTAACATTTAATTTATCTAAAAGCTCTCTTAGAGAAATGAATACTAGAATTTTACAGGAGATGAGTAAATGGTGGATTAAGATGAATAAGTGATATATTCTATTAAGACATTATTTTTGGAAAATTACTAATACTTATTTTTAGAAATGTTAAAAAAACCCAAATAAATAAAAAAGCTTTTTTTTTTCCAGAAACACAATCAAGGCCACTAGAAATCAGAGGTAATGGTCATATACTTAGGAAATTAACAAATAGGTAATCAGTTACCAGAATATTTGGGAGAAAAAGTAGCTTTAATTAAAAGCTGCTTAAGCCTGCTAGATTCCCTATGAGGATAATATTGGGGGGTTCATTTTTTTTCTTTTTTTAATGGGCCATATTAAAAATCATGTGATTCAAGGAAAGCAAGATCCAGATATATCTGTTTGGAACTGGAGGGAAAAAAAGGCACAAAGTAACAGGCATTGTAGAGTTAAATCTCACAAGTAAATAAACACCCAAAGACAGGTTTACATAGGAACACGAAGGAGACAGTGGAACCAGCAACATGAATTGCAAAGAAAAGAGATCTGGAATCACTGGAGGTGCCCAGAAGACAAACTAACACGACCAAGACAGCAAGAGTGGCAGAAGGCACGGAGGGAAACCTAATCTCATTTTGAAAGGCCAAGGTCAGAAACCCCGCATTTTGGCCAACCTCTAACACATCATCTACCTCTATTACTTCATCCATCAGACAAAAAACAAAATTTGCATGCTCCCTGTTGGCATTTCTGGACCCGATACACTCTTCATACAGTCTTAATTACCATTTACCATATGCTTATGGTAATACTTTTATGTCTGTTTCCTCATCTGTGCATTTCATACCAAGCACACATACGAGGTTGTTGATGAAGTTAATTTCATTCCCCAGTTTTATTTCTTTCCTTTCCTTCATGTTATCTTCTAGGTCACTTCTCTGTAAATATCTAATACATGTTCTCTTTATCTAGAAAGGTTTTTTTAATAGCTAACCTATATTATATATTTTTCCATATCTCCTCCTGAATTCTTTCTTTTTTAACTTACCCTAATTTTTTCCACTTCTGATTCTAAATTTTCTACTATTCTACATGTTAAGATGGTAATAATGTGTCTACCTTCAATTCCCAGCCATCTTCTTTCTTGGAGAATAAACTGTTGACTTATAGGCTTAGGAAGAATTATCCTATCAAGTTTCCACAAATTTACCTGCATCCACATTATAAGGTTGGGAAGCTTAAAGAGCTTTATTGCCAAGACTAAGGTATATGGAGTAAAGACAGATGGACAGAAAAGCAGACAAGCAGAGAAAAAAAAAAAAAAAAGAAAAAAGAGTACCCTTTTAGTTTCACAAGAAAACAATATTTACATTTCTTTCTTTCCAATCATTAGTATATTAATACAAAACCAAATTATTACCACAAACAGCACAGCAAAATCACACAAAACTGCTTTTATAATTTCCAGAATTTCAATTACATGAAGAACAAGATAATAAAAAAAGCCTAAAAAAGGTTTAAAAGTTATGTGCACAATTTTCTTTTTATGATGCAAAGACCAACCTTAACAGTGATGAATATTTTCAATGCAGAGAAAATTGAGAAAATGTTACTCTTTGTCAAAATGTGTTCTTCAGACAGATAGTTCTGGTAACATATACTCCTCATAAAACTCTAAGCTCAACTTCAAAAAGAAATAGTACAAAGAAGCATTTGAAATCTGGATTTAGATCCTGTTAAAAAAACTTTTGTTTGAAAGCAAAAAAGCTGATCTTCAGCACTCATACAGGAATGGATCTTAACATCTATCTCTCAGAGACCAGCTTTTTTTTAAAAAAAAAAATGCTACATTATACTTTATATATTTCATATAAAATATATAATGGTGAATATTTTTACTTAGTTTTATACATGTATGTTTACTAATTGTTACAGATTTTATATTTATATATATTCACATTTAAATCAGGGTCACTGAGAAATGACAGGTTTTTTAAAATTAGTCAGGGAATTATACATTTTCAGAACTACATGCAATCCAGTACAAGTTGTCGTAAGAACAGAAGTAGCATCATGGATCAATTATCTAGTTTTATGAAACATGACAGTACAAGTTAGGTTTGCAAATATCTACAGGACCACATGATACTAAACCTCAATTTTTCCAGGTGATTTGACTTTGTAATAGCACATTCTGAGCAGTATTTCTAACTTTTGTCCAATCTCTCCTTCAATTTCTACTTCAGTGGATCTTATTGGAAAGAAATATTTTGTTTTGTTCCCTTCATTTCACAGAATACAGTTAGCATTCAGTTATTCATCTGAAACTGCTGAAGGGTATTGATTTGTTACATTTAAGTCTTCTGTATTAATAACCTGACTAGTAGCAGAAATTTTGTAACTTTAAGGCTGTGCATATAAACATTTGTCACAGCCATTGAAACAGGCAAAAAACCCCTTAAAGTTTATTTTTGTAAAACGAAGTATAGCTTTAAAGAGCTCTCTGCAGTTGAATAAATTACCACACTGAACTTCATGTTTAAATTTTCCAGAGAACAACAGGAAAATAAAAAGATCTTCCTCTCAACCGTATAGATACTGACAACCATCACCACATGTATATGAAAACAAATCTGAGTTCAGTTATCTTTTTTTGCTCTTGCATTGAACTGACACACTGCATCCCTGAGCTTTATTTCAGGTTTACTACAGCTGGGCAAAGGCAAGCATGTGAAAACAAAAAAGTAACAAGAATCAAGAAAAATCTATAGTTGCTAACTGTAGAAAGAAGTTTAGCAAACCTCACATAGTAAAACTTTCTGTACTACACTACCAGAACCATCATGCAGATATTTCTGGTAACAAATACAATCATCATGGACTTTAATCATTCATTGGCAACAGTCTGTTCAATATTATTTTCCCTCCTATTGTGTACAGGTTAAACATTACTGAAAGACAATACACATCAAAATTAGAGCAAGAAACGTAATCAAGCACAACTTGGAAAAACAGTTAATGTGTCTGCACAAATTTATGCAAATTTCTCCCTGCTCCCACCTCCTTAGAAGTCCTCTGGCTGCATTCTTGGAAACTGAAAGGAAAATTCAGCTTCTAAATTGTTTCCAAAGCAATGAAATCTCAATGTAACCTTTTTTTTCTGTATGTCATTCAAGTAACCACCAATCAATATGCCAAGACAGTGGAGTGAGGCTTTTCTAAATGCCGCTCCATAAGGTCGACTCCAGAAACTAGAGCTGAGAATCCATGACAACTTACTATGCAGTTTTATTCTATTATACAGACAAAAATAACATTTTTGATGCCTTTTGTTTATTCCTATAATAGCCTTGGTATGTTTATTACAAAAGAGAGAAGTTAGGCTTAAAATATACAGGGTGAGTAGTCCTAGAACTAACAGCAAATCATATACATACTCTGGGTTTGACTGAATTTTTCAGTTATGAATTCAGTGAAAAATTTAGGCATAGTTAATAAGTTTAGGTAAATTACAAGCTTCTGCAGACACAAGCCTTGAATTAGCTACTTTTAAACCACTTCTCAAAAAACAAAATGTACCTGTGTGAATATTTCAGTGAACCATGGAAGAGGTGGTTTCCTACCCCTTTCAACGTATCCCTTTTTAAATTTTAAGTTGCATATAAAGAGACACTAGTAAGCCCTTTAAAATGTATTGGGTACAGATAGCAGTGTTTTATTAGCAACTACTTAGAGAAACACAGTTGCTTCCACCCCATAAATTAATTTCACAAATTTTCAGTGCAATTTATCTCCTGATTTGGTGAGTCAGATAGAAATCACCATCTCAGATTAGAACACTTTCCCACTGAAGCTGTTACACAGTGATGAAGAAAGTGACATTCATTTGACTTACAGATATTTCAGATTTTCAAGATCTTCAAATGCCCCACTAGGAATTCTTTTGATTTGATTGTTGTTTAGAAGCCTACAAAAAGAAAGGAATAATCATTTATTTTAATATAAAAAAACACTAGGGGGAAAAAACTGTGAAAGCAGGAGCAATATAATATTAAATAGAAAATGTTTTTCCCCTAAGAATAACTGTTAGAGAAAAAAAGGTTATGCGCTTACAGTTGCTCAACCACTATCTTGAAGGTGAAAACCTGAAAAAATTAGACAGAATTAAAAAAAAAAAACCAAAACCCAAACCCATAAAAACAGCAACAAAGATAAACAAACAAAAGCCCAAATCCAAACAAAAAAGACCCACCCATAAGTGGAATAGTGTAGTTTCTTGCAAGTATCTGAGGTGTAGGTGAAGGGGTGAGAAATCCTGCATCAGGTCTACACACCAGTTTGAAACTGATAAGAACAAAGATTTGTCACCAGCAAGTGCATTAAAATTGCTTTTCCCAGATGTTTCTTAGCAATATTTTGTGTACTGGGCCCTTTACATTGTACAGGAACACAACTGTCTGTATGCACAGATTTGCATTCATCCCTTATACACTGGTTTTACAAAGGGAAGGGAATTCAAACTTAATATATCCTGTCTTATCTGGGACTTGTGGATATCAGATTAGTGATTTGGACAGTTAAAACTTGAGCTGGATATCTGGCAGAAATTGTAATTCAAAACTGGGGATCAACTGCAAACAAAGGTATGATCAAAGGAGGCTGGAAATAGGGACAGTTAGTAAGAATATCTTGGCAGCACAGATTTGGACAAGATACATTTTGGGAAAAGTCCTATCATTTCTTCGGGTGTGAATATAGAGTACAAGATGTGTCAGTGTATTGTTATGATGTGCCGGCAGATAAATACTGATCCAAAGCTCACTGATATCACTACTGTATTTCAGTTCATACACTACTTGTGTTCTGGGAAACAGCCACATTTGCAATCATAAGTTATGTACACTTAAAAGTAAAAATAACTGTCTATCTTAATTCCTCCTCATGCTTGCTAATATATTAAAGAAGAGAAACACGCACACATTTTTTTTAAAAGTCATGCCTGAAGGAATGATAGAGGAGATACAACGTTAAAATGATAACACTCATACTAATTGTACTATTGATTGTAAAAGGTCTTTTAGAAAGACTTTTCTTCACAATCGTATATGATAACTAAGACCTCCATGAAAGGCAGCTCAGCAGGAACAAAACCATTTGACTCCTGCCAGTCCTGGTAAGCACATCAGAATAGAAAAGTTCATAATATTAGAATTTCTCTAATATTTTGTAACTGTAACACATTTGCACATCTGAGCCTTTGAACAGCTTTCTTGTAATTCCATGGTTTATTATGTGATACTCCATCAAAGCAATTTAGCACTATGTCAAAAAAATCCTACAATAATGGTCTGCATTTTAATGAAATTCAATTAAAGTATATTAATAAAATGCTAGTGTGCAAATAATTTTCTTTTTATTTTGATACACCTGTTTTTGCCTTCAAATATTTTGGTCCTAACCCCCATTTCTCCCACCTGTGTGAATGCTACAGCTCAAATTTATGAGACTACTTACCTGTGAAAAGTGAGCCAATATGAAACATTATCAAATTGATCATATTAAGTTAAAAAGGAAAAGGTCTTAAGGTTGAAAAAGAACTTACAGTGTGTTCAGGTTTTTAAGCCGTCTAAATTCTCCAGGCTGGATTTCTTTAATCCTATTAAATCTTAGGTCTCTGTAGAATATTAAAAAAAAAAAAAAAAAGTTATTAAGAAAGCTATGTATTTTTTCATACAAAAACTGAACTAAGCATAAGCCTTTTGTGATGACTGACCAGTCTGTGTCCATAAACCACAGTTTTTGACCGAAGCAAAACAAATCCAAATGCTGTTTGAGAAGTTTAGGCAGAGGATTCACCAAATCCAGCCTCAGTGGTCAGCTGAAAGCTGTTTTTAAGTTAAACCTGTGGTCATGAAGCATGTTCTCTTCCACAGTGAAGCAACTTGTAATGGATTGTTCAGTATTTCACTAAAATGAATTGTCTCTGTATTTTAAAGGCTTGTTTGTAAGTGATACCATGGGACAAAAATGCTTATTCATAAATAAACAGATATAGAAAGATTTGCATCAGAAAAAAATCAGGAAAAAGAAGAGACAGGTTAAGACTTTTAAGCTACTCCATTCTTTAGTTCTGAGTAAGGGGGCTTAAGTGCCCTATGTTGTCTTGCTTTTAAAATGTGTAAACCCAGCCACCTGAAGCTAGACATTTCCTAATTTTATGTTACTTGCTTTTAATTTTTTATGTTTCTACCACTTTCAGTTTCCTGTAAGCTCTATAGCTTAATGAGAACTTCTCCAGGAAGAAGGAAACCTATTTCTCAAGCAAAGTCCTGCAGAGAGAGCAGGGACAGGGAGCAAGGTGGAAGTGGAGCAGGGATGTGGGGAAACACCTTGGCTGTGCCAGTCTCACCCGTCTTCTGCTGAGAGCAGGCAGCAGGGCTTTCCACCTCTGCCACCTCCAGTTCTCCCGGGACTCCACATCTGGCTACTGTATTCCAGCACCTCAAAATTGGTTTAACTGACTGGTCAGAACCAGCAACAAACCCATGCAAAAGAACCAAAACCAACCAGGAAATAATTTTCTGCCTCATAAGCAAAATGGACAGGCTTCCTGGGAGAGCACTCAGGTGAGAGGAGGACTACAGGACCAAGGGAAAGGAAGCAGGGTGATAACTCTGTCCTCTTCCCTAGCAACAAAGGACACAGGACCTTATAGTGCCTGGTAAGCAAACAGAAGGGAAGCAAACGGAAAGTAAGTAAAATCTAAGACTGGGATCACACATCTTAGAACACACGCTTATAATTCCTTTCAAAAAGTAGGACATAAACATGTCACAGCTGTAATCTTTGCACCACACGTGGTCTCAATTAAAACAAATATGTTCTGCATTTTAAAAGGGAATACAATAACAAAAGTCTCTTTGCAAGTTGGTCGAAGGAAATACAGAAAAGCAAACAATATCAGCGGCATCCAAATCCCGTACAACCCCACCAGCTGAGGCTGTAGTAATGGGAGGTATAACTGTCTGAAATCTTTTATCAAGAGCATACTTAGGCATCATTCCTCATGAATCCACCCATCAGGACTTACTCAGCTCTGGAATAATGGCCTTAGAAGGACTCTTTCTACAGAAATAGTTTGGGATGTGGCCTACTGTTCATTGCAAGGAAAGAATTAGACATGCGGTTCTGTTTTCATTACACTCCACCAAAAATCTTGATCAGTGACTGGAATAAATGAGGGATGCAAACTGCTATCCCTTATTTAGATGTGTAATTAAACTGCCTGTAGACATGCTGGACAGCCCTGTTACACAACACTTAGTGAATTGAGGATTTCTAGATTTAGTGGCACAAATTTTCACAGCTCTAACTTGTTCTTCACAAGAGCAACTTCTTTAGTTCTAATTTAACAGCATAATGATTTGCTCATCACTAAGATGTTTTGTGTCACACATATATGTTCCTGATGAGAAGGAGCCGTTGCCTCTGAACCTCAGGTGCCAAGATATCCTAAACAATCATTGAATGTCATATCCTGCACCAAGAGAAGATACAGCAGATCCCTCTGTAAGGATCTTTGGACATGACATACCACTTTTCTTGCTTTTTCTAGATTATCTGAAAATTTATTGTGGTCCAAAGCAGCATTTTAGTTTTGATTAAAATAGTCAAATGAGTGAAAAATTCAATATTCATGAATGGAATATTGGAAACTGAGTATTCTTCAAAAGCCTCAAACTACCATTACTACTAGCCATATTTAACTCCTAAACCCCTGTGTTTTAGATATAAAATAATATACATTCATCCATATGAAAAGCAAGCCTATTCCCTACAGTGGTACAAAGACAATAAATAAAAAATTTAACTTCCACTAACGCAAGCAAGGAGTCAACCCGCTGGGTCAGCAACAAAATTAACCCCCTTTTGATGTGTCCAATCTACTCTGCAGTAACTCATGAGGAAGAATATTAAATAGGAACACCAAGCAAAATAATATAAATTACTATTGCTGCATGTAATACCACATACAGTCATATTTATCTCAACTCCTAACACTAATGCCCTTCTCATATGAAGTTGTTAAAAGCTAAAGAACACATCAAGTTTGAAATTCTACCCATTCATTTTCATTCTACATGAAGTTATGAGAAAAAGGCGCTGCAATAAAATACAGCACACAAACTTTCTCTAGAGTACAGTATATTTTGTGTCTGTAAGTAAAATGATAAAGAATATATATCTATTGTTCAAAGTCAGTACTAAAATTACATTAAAATTGGAGGGAAAAAAATGTTAATCTTACCAAAATGTAGGATTATGATTTTGTTCCATTCTTTCAAAGAAGATTCCCTTCTTCAAAGGAAGTAACATTTCTTAGTGTTTACTCAAAGTATTTTCATTAATTTTCAGTACAAAATCCCCCAAAATAAAGAGTTAAGCAGCTCACAAATTAGGAAGATAAAACTTAAATCAGAACCACTGAAGATTTCTAAAGAGGAAATCTGTCAAACTGTCATAATTTACTTATACAAGATAATAAACAAGTGGATAAATGAAATAGAATTTACATTGCATGCATTAGTTTAAGGGGTGTGGTATACGCCATTTACATAAACAATAGAGAAAATCTCTGTAAAGCAAGTGTTCAACTGCTAGGGGAAAAGATATGAAAGACTAGTTATTGAAGTGGAAGATTGTATCAAACAGAATTGGCAGAAATCAGATTCAGTAGAAGAAAAAGAAAAGCAAAAAGCTTTAGTCACCACTGTCATACCATCATAGAAAAAAAACTAAACAAACCCATTCCATACTAAAGAGAAGTGCCATTTCTCAGGCTGGAAATGTCATGCCCTCATAGCACAGACACCATATCCAGTTTATGATAACAGAATGATTTCAGGGAACAGAAGAGCTCAGAGCAAAAGCCCAACAGCAATCTGAAACATCCCCTTGGAGAGCGAATGGCAGGAATGAGGACTGTGATAAAACTGAAAAATAAGTATGAGTAGCACAAGCAGGCCATTATAGAGAGGGTCTTCAAAGTAATTTTGTGCTGCTGAAATAATGCGTGGTCAATCAGCATGATGAGGCTTCTTCACCCTTGTTTTCTAACTAGTTCCGACCCAACAGTGCCACATGACTTTTACTCACAAAAGCCTATTCCCTGCCCATTCCATTCTCTTTCACCTTTTTCGCTGCTCCCCTTTCAGTCTTACAATCTGACATATCCTGCCTGGATGCTGTGCTTTGGGGTAGAGCGAGCCTGACTCCCAGTGAGCATCCACAGTGCACCATGAAGTTATAACAGCTGACTGAGGGAAGCCACTGTGTTGCTTTTGTCATTTCCCCCCTCCCAATCTTTAAACAGTAAATGAAACAACCAATAAATGCAATCCCCTGTGATGATGGCATTGAATTTGAGGGTATATAACAACTTTTGCATAACAATCCAAAGCTAAATGTCATGCACTTGGTTTTTAAAATAAAAATCTAATACACAATAATTCAGATTGTCTCTTTTATTGTGTGCTTCAAAGCTAAAATATTCACTTCTTAAAACTGTAGCTAGACAACATAATTCAAGTTGAAAAATCCACTTCAGCTGCACAGGTTTCCACAGAAGCTAAGCCCATCATTTTGAAGCATGTCTTGCCTGAATAACACAAAGCAAGCATGCCCATTATAGCCAGTAAACTGAATACTCTCAAGAATTATTTTCCTGGCTCCACTCAGGAACTCTGCTCCGTGCTAATCCATGGAGCACGACCAGGAAATGTTCGGCAGAGCGCGAGGCCGCGTGGGCCAAGAACGTGCCAGGGAGCAGGCAGTCAATTTAGCAATTGCATGCCCTTGAGATTCACATTCCAGCACCTCGGAATGGGGAATGGCTGTGGTCCCACAGCCCTGCAAACAGCCACGTCAGGACATGTGCCAGTGTACACACACACTTGCTTTGCAGGCTTCTGACGTGCCATTACCTGAACAGGGTTGTGGGAAGACCTGCAAGACCCAGATGTATCACATATAAGTAAATATAATATTTGTATATGATACCTTTTCTGTCACAAAGCAAATGAGAAATGTGCTCCAGACACTCTTTGTCTGGATGAAAATGAATCCTGTTCTTAATAAATTCTTTATTTGAACTAACTGCATCCATTTGTCTCCTCTCCTTAGACTGCCCATTTTAAACTATTTCCAATTTAGCATTGAAAATTAACTTTTTAACAATATTTTTATCTAATTAATCACAGTGAAAAATTCTAAGTATATAAACATTAAAAACCATTACTGTCCCATAAGATACACTGCTTCTGTGGCACGTCCAGGCACTGCAGGACATTGTTTAAAGGTTGCGCTGATAGTGTGCAGTAATGAAAGAGAGGGTTTCTCTGTTAAAACATCCTGATGGGGTATGGCAACACTGGGTCATATGAATTCATTGCAAGTTTAAAAAATAACACCTTATAAAAACTAAAGACCTTAATAAATATTTGGTATATGACAGTCACACAGGGTACACAGCAAACAGTACAACATTGACCTTAAACATCAAGTAAGTTACAAGAAGAATTAATCAAAGAAGTTTCTGTTTGAAATATAGGAATCTTTATGAGAGAAGGGCTTGTTTTTACTTAGATCAAGCCATGCACTGAATGTAAAATGGTAACTTTTTATAAAAAATGTCTAAAGTGGATTTTTCCTTTTTTTTCCTAGTTATTGCGAAGCAACATACAGTGGGAAAGGTAAGGATTTTTATTTCATTACTTTTCTAAAGGGTTAGACTTCACGAATTTTAATATTATTATTTCCGATCCTTTTTTGCATATGCTTGAATTTGAAAGATTCTGTTGCTTCCTCAAATTCAGAAAAATCCTTAATTGTTTTAAGTCAAATGGATTTAAAGTAGGGTTGTGAAGAACATATCGTACGCTCTCATCATGTACCTCAAAAGGTAGCCACCTTTGAATCAGATTGTGGATACTCAACACCAAAACTGGTCACTCTCAGTCATCACTCCACCAATTGATCTCAAATAATAAGCACTCATTAGTCAGCAGCTATTACAAAAAGCATCATCCTAAGATGGACAAATGAGAAAATTCCTTATAAAGAACTGCTGGAGCAGCAGGAAAAACACCAGGGCTTCTCCTCTGCTTGATGCGCCCACCCATGTACTTCTCATCTCTGCCTGAGGACTGGGCATCCTGTGACTTACTAGGACTTGGAGGATGTCCCCGAGATCCCACCATTGCTAGAGACAGCATATTAAAAATGGCTTTCATTTCTTTCAATTTTAATCTGTGTCAGAAAAAAATTATCATGACATAATATTAAGATCTTTAATAAAAAAAATAACCCCCCAAATAAACATTATGCTAATGCTTCTTCCATAGTCATCTTTCTCTATATATATACACATAATTAGACAATTGTAACATGGATACAGAAACACTGTTTTAAGTGATGATGCAATTAAAAACATTAATCTTGGGAGAAATTGTATGAACATCAGGGCATTCACAAAAAAACCCTCATTCTGCGGGTCACAGAAATGAGGCAATTAAAGAGATTTCAAATCTAGTATCACAACTACAAGTATTCTTGGTTATCTATTTCCATCTCCCTAGCTACAGGATAGAAATGAAAGCAAAAAATGTAACTCATTTTATTTAAGGCTCATTTGCTTGGGTGTAACAAGATGATTTACAAAATGTATTATAAGGAAAGAGTTTCTAAGTTTAGCTGCTAGAATCAACAACATAGCCACACAGACTAAAGTAAGGGAGATAACTTAGTTTGCTTTGGACACTTTTTTCCCTGTTATTAAGAAATGCTTGAGGGGAACATTCTGTATGCAAAAGGAGGATTATAAGCACCATGTGTAATTTCATCTTCTGTTTATACCTCTCCCGATACTGAAAAAGACAAATGCAAAAATAGCCTTTTGATCTTATTCCTTCTAGCATGAAAGAATAAATTTGTTATTGTTTTCACTGTTAAGGTGTAAGAGATGGTTCGAAGATCTCTCATCTGCCTCACAACCATTTTCAAGGACAGAGACTGAAACCCCATGGACAGAGACTGAAACCCTAAAATCCCAAGACAGGAGTTCTGGCCTGGCTGAGGTGGGATGTCTGCCAAAGTGTTGCCTGCAGGTGTGTTGGCTGCACCAAATGCATTCCCATGGGAACCTGTGCAGAGAACAATGGACAGGTCACAGTGGCTTGCTGCTGAAACTGGCTTGTCCTGTGCCTGTTCCCTCAGCGGTGGGCTGCCCGTGCTTGTTGCCCAACTGGCTTGTTACCAATCTCCCCACCTTTTGGCCAACTGCCTGTCGCTTTGGAAAGGACCATAAAAAGGATCCCTTGAGTAACCCCATTTCGTGATCACCCCACGGAAGAAGACGGATCTATTGGCAAAGGACCATGAGGATTCCGTCTCCATTGGTAGCTCCTCCCTGTTCTCTCTCTCTCTCTCACTATACTTTACCTCATTTCTTCTCCCTCTATCGCATTTGCTGTGACACTCAATAAAGGTGCATTTGTTGTTAAGTAAACTGTTGTTTGTCCCCTGCTGTGTCTTTTGCTCTCTGAGATCCCTAAACGAACCATCACAACCCCCACTTGCATTAGCAGATCGTGGCATAAGGCTGAGGAGGACGCACAGCTAGTCTAACCAAACATTCATTAGTTTTACTGATGCCAACCAATTCTGCAACACGAAGCTCTGTTTTACTTAGTACTTTTTGGTTAGACTTACTATTTTATGTCGCCTGGACTTCCCAGCTTCAGAAGATCTCGTTCATAATTTGTTAAACTCCGAGCATTTGTTTTAAGTTTTTCGAGTCCAAAAATGAAAATATCCTCTCACTTTGCTTAATAACACTAAATGCTAACAAAAGAACAATCTAAACACCAAATTGCACTTACATTTGTTATATTTGTTCTAGCAACTATTGACAAGTATATTGCTCCCACATATCACAGATTAAAGATCATGTTCACACATTCATCCTAAGGAACACTACATGAAAAGGAGAGTAAGTAAAGAAAAAAAAAAATTAAAAAAACCCCCAGATCTTAGGACTATCTCCAAAACCAGTATCTATAAATACAGAATAAAGCAAACACATCCGATTTATCACTGGCAAACCAGAACAATGTATTTAAACTCAAGTTTTGAAGAGTTCCATTTTTTTAGCCTGTCATATTGAAAGCATCTGATTTCATACTTTAAACTGAAAATATTGGGTATCTGTTAGCTTTGGACAAGACAAAGGCAATTTGGATGAAATAAACTTAGTCATATAATACACTGTTTCAAATGCCAATCTGATGCATTAATGACTTTTATTATCAGTCTTCACTTAAAAGCAAAATACTAAAGCATTTACCAATGAAACTAAATCCTGATTTTTAATACCAGTGAAGGTATCTCATTACCTTGTTTCAAGGGTTAACCAGTACTTTAGCACTGATTTAAGACATGAATGAATTTAAAATTTAGAGTTATTTCCTCAGCTAAGTGAAATCACAGCAGCAAATGGAAAAATCTGAAAGAACACTACTGTTCTAAGTATCTAAAAAATGGACAGGTTCTCAAATGTCCAACCTCTGCTGCAAAGGTAGATGCCTTTGAAAGATTGAGTGAAAACTATTTAAAGTTAAACCTCTTCCTCTATAAGTGGTTGTAAAGTGTACAGTAACATAATCTTCATTACTTTAATCTGACTGATTAAAGAGATAGTGGCAGAAATAAAGCAGGTTACTTTAAAATGATGGATTTATCATTATCATAACTTTCTGATAGTGAGGGATATAAACAGTCTGAAAAAAGATGCTTATGTGAAATACAGTGCACTCATTCATCTGTAAGGCTAGTTATGAAATGCTGATTGGTAACAAGAAGTGACAAAATAGAAAATCAATTACTTCAGCTGTGTGATATATACCAAATCTGGAAAAAAGGTGCAAACTAGCTAATCTCATTTTCCTTAAAAAAAAAAAAAAGTAATTTAATGGATAAACATTAGATTTGTAGATCTATTAGATTTAATAGCTTAAATCAATAAGTAAAGTTAAAGAATTGCCATCATGTAGCACTTTTCTGATGTGTTCTTAAGGTAGGAATTGTCGCAACCAGATGATTTTACCATTGCTAAATCCAAAAGAACAAAATAAGACAATTTTTTTTTCTAACTGTTGCAGATTAATTCCTACCCAGCAGAAATAACCTATACCTTGAACACCAAACTGCTATGTTTCTCAATACAGAACAAAAGATCTGCAAATGCCAGCAAGGCTACATTGCTTATGTCTACTTTATTCTTATTCTTTTTTTATTTAAGGTCATCCCAGCAGGAAATGAAAAACAGCCATCAGCATAGTAAAAACATTCAAACAGAGCAGAGCATGAAAATTGCACAAAAGAGGTTATATAATCAAGTCAGTGGAGTAACTGGATGATGTCAATGGCAGTTTAATGCTCCTTTAACTACGGCCCTGTAAAAAAATGTGTCACTTTGTTGAAAAAACAAAGACACAGCCACCACTTAAAAAAATAAAACCAAACCCTACTTGCAGCTATAGCACTACTTACAGTAATCATCAGTTAGCAGTGTAACATTTGCTTGAATACTAGAGAAACCAAGATTTTTTTTTTTTTGTCTCCTTTTCAGATTTAGCCCTAGAGCTTATTTCACAAACAAAATTATATCATTCTCCTTTTTCTCAGCAACTCATTTTTTTGATTAATCTTCCCCAGTCTAATGATTATGTATTTTTTCTCTAATTTATATTGAGATATCTTTATTATCTGGACATTAGCATGCAGCACATAAAAAAAGCCACTGCATTTTGAGATGGGTAATTAAAACATTATTCTACATGGTGACAGGGTATCATAGTCAATAATACTTAGTATACTATAATTTCAGTAACTAAAGTAAATGGTAGGACCCACAAATATAGAAATCTGTATAACAGGATGTAGAACATTTGATTGAACAAGTAATCGCCTTGATCATAAACCCATGCTTCAGAAAATACGAAGTATAGATCCTATATCAATTATCTAATTAAAATAATATCAGATTTCCACAAATATGTAAGAATTGTTGACAGGAGCTTTGCGTTCACGTCTTAAAAACCCTATTTTATCAGCTACAACTTTGGTGAATGCAGAGTTTATGATATATCCTTCTCCAAGAGCTAAGGATTTGTTTTAACTAACAATTATTTTGCCATTACAGCTGAAAGGAAAACATTTAAATGTTAATTTAATGAAATGCAATACAGTATTGTCTTACTAAGTCTTTAGATCCCTGTGCTACCCTTGTTGCCAATATTTCTAACCAGCCATTAAAAGGGCTCAAGTGGGATTTGCTGGTCCAAAATTTTAGGTCTGTAGGCTTAATTGTCGGAAATTTTACCCTGGTGTGATTGTGGCTCTTTGTCTCATCCACATTCAGAGTCCTCCAAAATTCACCCATTACTGAAATTATTCTGAAATTAGAAACTTTATCTAATTCTGAGGCTATCTTAAAAAAAAAAACCCTAAAATACCAAACCAAAAGCAAACTCACACAACTAAACTCCCCTCCTTTTAACAGCATGGATAGAATTCAAAGAGACGCAATTGCTGTTTCTTCAGTCTGAAAAACTACAAAAAAAGGCAAAACCTGTTTTTATTTCTCTCAGAGGGCTCTACTGCTAAAACCAAACAAGGAAAAGGCTGTTGACAGCAGAGCCATATGTTTCATTACTGATTATTTTTCACAGAAATAACCTTGGGAAAGGGCTGATTTTTTGTCACGTGTTTGTGCTATGCCCAATAAAATAGAGCACAACAGTTGTATCTGCATGCTGTACTAACACAAATCTGAGATAGTAAAAGTCTTGGATCAAAATAATGGTTGGCACAGTCTGTGTGAAGAGCTATGATACAGTGAAATATTTTAGAGGACTTGTAAGAGTTGGAGATGCAACCTTTTTTTGGTTTTCTTTTTAATACTTAAGAATATGCAGTTTCAACTGGACTTTTGAATAAAAAAAAATTAAGTTTTTCCTCTATAATAGGCTAAAGAACACGCCCAAATAGGAAGCTGACTAGTTTATGGCTTAGCATGAACCACTGAGACAAATGTACTAGTTTTGTTTGCTTTTGAAGTTAGCAGTCCTGTGAATTACTACTGTGAAAAGCCCACAGAAATTCTGCTGTTATGCTACAGTCATAAATTAGTCTTATTTTCCTCCCATGTACCATTCTGTAAAATAAATACTGTTTCTGCACTTCTCTGTCTCACGGGGATGCTTAATTCTAAACTCTATATCCATTAAATACTGATATTCTCAGAGGAAATAACTGAAAGCCAGAAAGAAACATCATCCCTGACCTCTCACACAAGTCACACAACAACAGAGAAATTCCTGTCTTAAGGCAATTACTGCCGTCAGAGCTGAGCCATCCCTTTGAGAAATATATAAAAGTGTGATTCAAGACCATTCATTAAGCAGAACCTAATGATTCGCTAACTATTCTAGTAGTAGACTATATTCACTGTTAAAAATACGATAGTTTCATCCTGCTTCCAAACTTCAGCTTGAGCATGTTTGTTTTGAGTTTCTGCTTAGCAGAAACAAATACCTATAAGTGAGGAATAGCACTGACCATTTTTCTGAAAAAAATACAGACACTGACGTTCATGCATATTTATTTTTTTGCAGCAGTTCTTGAAAGATTTAAAAATAAATAAATCGTAAAACTTCAAATAGGGATGGGTAGGAAAAAACACAACTCTGATTTTGTTCTGTAGCAGATTAGTTCTTTCTCTCCTTGCTGTCAGGAAAATGGATACAAATAGTGAGCATATTCATAACTGAAAACCGACACAGAATAATCACCTGTGGTTTACCAGAGTGCCTTAAGCTTCCTTCTAACTCTGACACATCAGCACCTCTCCCAGAGGAGCACCCAGCTGGGTACCCCTTATGCTGGGTGAGGATCAGTGCAGGGTTGAGCTCTCAGCAGCAAAGACCCTAAAAACGGGGGTGAGAGTGAGGGCTGTGAATGAACAAACAAACTGGCCAGGGAAACTAATAAGCCAGTATAAGTGTGGTTTCCCCATCACTGCAGTTTTAGGGACTTCATTCCTCGGGGCAGGCAGCCTCATTGATGCAGTGCATGTGAGCTTGTATTATATTTATTATGCCAATAAATAACATCCAGCATCTAAAATTCCAATGACCTTACTAAACAATGCCCATTTTGTCTCCTTCATTTCAAAAATAAGTTCTGCAATACAGGATCAACATAAAGCCAAAGGACATGGAAAACTGAAGGAATTACTGCATCTAAAAATAACATCTACATTTGACTCAAAAGCTTTTATTCATTGTAAATCTATGCGTCATTCTTCCCTCTACACTAGGCATATTTTGTTGGAATATATTTCCAACTGTTTTGTACTTCCCACTTGTTTCCAATAGTGATAGGCATATTCGATTCCAATAGCCTTTGAGGTGTTAGAATTTATGTGGATAGTTGAAGAATGCTGAGGTAATTTTACTATTAAAATGGAAAAACTGTTGGCATGCATAAAGAGTAACAACAAAAATTCAGGTACTCTATCACTTGGCTGCAGAGTGGATTCCTCATTTCAGACAAAGCAACAGCTTTTCCTTCCACTTCATGGAAAAGCCCAGGTCACCTCAATGAAAAAGCTGCAAGCCTTGGAATGGAATTTTCTGCTTCCTGAGGTTAACAACAGACTGCAAGAGCAGATAAGTTAGCTACTTTCTGACTCTGCCTCCAACTCCTCCTGCTCCTGGCAAAGAAAACTCAGAGGAACACTGGTCTTAGGACTTCTCTGATTTATCTCCCCATTCCTCAGGAGTGCAGACAGCCTCAAGGCAGGCAACTGGGCGTTCCTGTCTCTTGGGAGAAGTTGTTTTCTCCCTGTGAAGAGTAATGCAAGTGGCTACTAGAAGACATTCAACCTTAAAGTGCCCAACCTAATGACATTCAGAGAAGGGAATGTCTGGGAACAGATTATTTCTTCCTTTTTCTTCTTGTGTCATGTCCATCCTCACACAGATATCAAAATTCTAAACACAAAGCAGTTTTGGAGTTATTACTCATTAGGGAACAAGTTACCTTACAGAATACATCAAGAGACTAATGAAAGATTAATAATAAACATTATGCTTTATACACTTTTATTATATTGCATAGCTTGACTCAATCAATATCCATCATCTTTTACCTCACATTGTAAAAGTAGAACTGAAGTAAGTAATATTAGCCTACAACTTCTTCTCCAGTACATTTCTTTTCTTTCTCTACATAAATGAAATTAACTGGTCATTTAAAAAAACAGCTTGGAAAACTGGATTGCTGAAAATTATGGATATATCTGGAATTTCCAAGTAAGTCTTACTAGTCTTGTGTGTTTGTCAGTATTTTTAAGTTCCAGTGGCCGCAGGAGATCACATCTATTTTGCATGGTCATGCACCCTCTTCCTAGTAGTTCTAATACTGGCAGCATTAATACAACAGTCAATTAGAAAGCACCCTTTGTCACCCTGATTTTTTCAGCCTTCTCTTCTGTTTCACAGTTTCATGGGTCTGGGTTGTTTCTCACACGTGGGTGATGTAAACAGAGCCAATGTTTTCATAAATTCAAGGAAAGTTTTCATTCCTGTTCTTAGAGATAGCTGATGGACAGTTGTCTTGACCAATGAGATGGGGAGAGGTGTCAACCTTCAAACCCCAATCCCTGGCCTTTGTAGAAATACTATAAAATGGAGTCAGATCCTTTCAAAGATATAGTTCATGCCTTCTCACCAAAGTGTGGGTGTGTGTCTGTGTGTCTGTGATGAACAGCGTCAACCCTTCTGAATCTTTCTGTAATTATTTCATCTGATTGACACAATACTGAAGATATCAGAAAAAAAGTATGAAACATCTGTAGACAGAAAAATGTTTTTGCACACTTCCATGTTGTTCATAATGCAAAAAAGGTACGTTCTGAATAAAATCAAAGACAAGTCTATCCTTCTTCAGTCTTCACGGTGTAATGCCATTTTTAAAGCTATAATTCAATCTGATTTTTTTATTTTGAACACGTTTCAACTTACATTCTTGCTTTTATTACCCCACACAAACTAGCTATACTCAGGCTATATAAATACCATTTGGGCCACATGGAGAGCAGCCGTGCTGCCCAGTAACACATAATAGCAAATGGGGGTTCTCAAGGGATCTTTCCTCAGCTCAAACAATGCTTCCAACCTAGTGTTTATGTAAAAAAAATTCAAACATTTGATTACTCTTGCCAAAGTAAAATGAAAATACCAGAATTATCTCTAAAATATTAAATTAAGTACAAACCTGCCTTTAAGGAATATCAGACGGTTAAAAACAGCTGTATAATAAATTCCTAGCATAAAACTCAATAGAGGGGACATTAATTAAAAATTAATTTGTGAAAGTTAAAACTACAGACATTTCTGAGGTAGAACATTTGCTCTGGCAGGTGGGTGCAGTAACCTAGGGAAGCACAGAGCAGAGGCTGGTGGCACTCACATCCCTGGCAAGGAAGGAAAGGGGAAGGGGACTTTTTCTCAAGAAGATGCACTTACAGTTCTCTGTTTCCCAAACCTGCCGCTTCAAATAGTATCACAGATTCAGCTTATTTTGTGTTTTTCTCTGAGGGCAGCTCCTGGGGCAGGTCAGCAGATTTGCTCAGGAGGCAGCTCCTCCTTGTGCCACCTTGTCAGGCATCCCTCTCTCAGCCATCACAGGCCAGCAAACCAGGGAAATGATTCAGAGTGAAACCAAGTGCTCTTCCCTTGCTAATTTCACAGCTAACTCTTGAGAACTGATGAAGACCACAGGCAGTAATGAGCAACTACTGCTGGCCAAAAGAAAGCCAAAAACCCCTCATAGGGTGTTTCTGAGGGGGTTTTGGTGGTTTTTACTGAAAATAAATCTCCGTTTTGTAAATTAAAAAAGCAAATTGGAAGAAAACACCAGGTATATACTAGCATTAATATACTAAATAGACCAGCTACTTAAATACATTAGACCTACTATTTTCTTTTAATATGCATTCAAATAGTTAAAAAAATTATTATCTGTAGCCAAATATTTTTTTAAAAAAAATCTTAGTTTCAATAAGCAGATATATCTACCAATTAATTTCCAGCTTTGAATAAAAGATTTTTACAATGTTTCCACTACTGAAAAATATATATCTACATGAACTGAAAATGTATAAATTAGTAGTATTCCACTTGACTAAGACCACTGCTATGTCACATATATGGCTTAAAAGCCTGTGAAAAAATTCTGTCTCAGAAATATTAATTAGCAAAATTTAAGTTCAACTGCAAAAGAATCCTCTGGACCCACAGTTAAACGATCACTGCTCTAAGAGTGGTCAGAAGTACAAATATACCCTCTGACCCAAAGGCATACAAACGCCAATTTATGGCTGGGATTTCCACCAATACTTAAAGACGTTTCAAGAACTGAAGAGGCTGAAGACTGCAAACCACAAACCCAGCACTCAGCACTTAAGAGGAAAACTTTCTGCTGGTAAAGTTTTCTCAGGCACCAGATGTTGTGCTACTGCAGTAGTCCTGTGGCTGAAATCTCTCCTGAGAGAATATACTTATGCTCTGGTCTTGGAGGGACAAGTCCTTCCCATGTCCAAAACACACAGCTAAAGATTAGCCTGAACTGAATGAACATTTCATTTCCTGCCCACTGAAGCTTCATCATTGTTAAAACCATCACTACCCCATCACTGCAGTTAAAACCAATGGATTTACATAATGGAAGAGACACCAATCAAGAAAAAAAAACAAAACAACCCCCAAATTTTAATCCCCAAAGGCATTCAACAAGATTTCCAAATCCTGATGCTATCAAAAATTTCTTACATGTGGGTCTAGATGTTAAAACCAATTTATTTTATGGGTCTACCATCATGTCCAACTATGTCCCACTTTCAAGGTTACAAAAAATAAATTAATTCCACTTGAATCATAACCTTTTTAAAGCAATTTTTGTTTACACTGTCCAGAAGATTGATTCCTGAAAAAATGAAATATTCTTTCAGAGAAATACAGATATTTTTAAAGTGAAGTCAGCCTGCCAGTAAGTATATAAAAGTTATTTAATGAACCAACCAACAAAACAGGGTACAAATTCTGCCACAGACAATGTCTGACATGTGGGAAAGGTACTTGCTCTACTCTAGCAGTATTATGAAACAATTCCTTGTGGATATTCAGAGGGGAAAAAAAAGTAAATGAAAGGTAATGAAAAATTCCAATCTAAGGAATCTGGGTTGAACAGATATTACTGTATATTACTACTATTATTACTACTAATATTACTACCATTCTATGTACAATGGGAATTCAAAATTTTACGAATACTGAAAAGACAAAACTAGTTTGAATTCAACTTGATATTGTTAAATGGTGAGTGCAAAACCACAGCTAGCTTTTATTTCTTTCTCTGATGAATAAAGGATAATAAACATGTCATGGAGTTATAAAACTGGCCTACATAATATACCTGAGCGTGGGGGCTGTACACAAGTCACTTACCTACCTGTCATCTCTGTTTTAAGCGTTGTTCACATTGTAACATCATCAAAACCATCAAATTTCCCCTGTATTATCTGAGATGTTTGGTAATCCCACAAATTTCTTCGAAAGACAAGTCTATCTTACACCTATCGATGGATATATATCTTTTCGACAGATCTGACCAGTATAAAGATTGAAACTGAAGGCTGGTTTGTTTTGTTGTGTTTTTTTTAAATAAATCTTGCTTTCAATCAATTAATTACCATTCAACTGGAAATCTCTAACAAATCCCAGACTCTCTTTACATATTTCTTCTCTTTCCAAATCTTATATTCAATTATTCCCATGCAAGATGTATCCAAAATGTTTAAATAAAATAGAGAATATCAAAAAGAAAACATTTACTCCAGAAAGTACACAAAGTTGACATAGTATAAAACATCCAAGAAAATATCACTCACATCACTCATATCACAATTGAGGATTAGAGAATTTTCTGGCTAAGTTTTCAAAGCTGTTGTTTACTGAATCAAGAAAAATGTTTCAACATGTATCAACATTTTAGAAATTTCAAGTGATTTAGATTATTGATAGAGAACTCAGAAAAAAAATATCCTGAGTTTTAAAAATTGGTTTAAATAAATTATAAATGCTACTATACTAAGAAAAGTATTTACAGACCTTTAATAATTGTCTGGTAGCTATTATTTACAAACCTGACAACTAAGTCTCCAGTCTACAAATTAACATGCTTTAGCTATACATAAAAGTCTAACTAGGAAGCATTTTAATTGATTTTTACCCCCGACATAGGTGTTATTGCATTTACTTAAGCTTTTCTCAGGGCAATAAAATTAAATCAGGAAGTTAATGTCTTGAATCTGGACAGAGCAAGCCACCAGCTCACAAAATCAAATTGCTCTCACTGCTCTTACAGCTCTGTCCTACTTCTGCAGTTCTCTTTGCCTGATATAAGTCTCTGCTTTTACTGGTCCTTTAATTCAATTACGTAGGCCCTTTTTATTAACATTAGTCAAAATCTGAATTTTTTCGTTCAGTTTTTATCAGTAATAAATAAATATTACCACCTCTTAAATTTCTTGGAGAGTTCATCAAAATGCCATCAAACTAAAACTTCTTTCTTGAAACCAAATTAGCTATTATTCCAAAGAGTGACAAAATATCCCTTAAACGGTACCCTGCTTTGATAGGCCACGTACTTTTTAATATACATGTGTCACACCATCATACTGCTGCTCTAGCTTTTTACTTTATCTTAGCAGACAACGTAATGTGGCATTTATTTGTATCGGAGTTTTTGAATGGCCCACTAGAGTTATCTGTGTACCAGAACACACATTGCCCCTCATATTTTTCAAAATATTTTGGAAAAATTGGGAAAAAAAGTTTTCTCACCATTAAAACATGACAAGACATTATTTTAAAGATTTGAATATTGGTGACTGATTTAATCTGATTATCATGATAATCTATCATTAAATAGAAGACACCAAATAGTGAAATTTTATATCAAAGTGGACAAACAAAAACTCGTAGAAGTGAAATATTTGCTTCTGTAGAGCATGATGAACCTTGGACAGAGGCTATAAGCCTCTGAATTTAACTGTTTTGGAAAGTCTGCACTGAATTTCATGCTGTTCCAGTCACGATGCTCACACTACCCAGAGATAAGTCAAGCACACAAGGACTCATTTATGCTTTATTTTCACTGCAACAAAGGAAACCAGAAGCAAAATGGCTAATAAAATGCTATTAAATCCAGTCTGGCTAACACAGTGCAAAGAATTTGACATTTAGCAGTCATCATCCTGCTTACCAAAAACAGTCATTAATTAAGGTAATGCTGTGCACCAAGTAATATTTTTCCTTCTTCAGACCATCTAGGCAATGAGCAGTCTGTTGTAATGAGTGATTTAAGGGGAAAGAATGCTGAAAGAAAATGTTTCCGAAAGATACAGGGAGTGGCAACTGGAAAAAGAATAAAAAATCTGAAAGTTAGAACAACAGATCAAAAAAAAAAAAGGGAGTCACAGGCAGTAAAACTAATTTGGAGTTAAATACATTTGCTCATTGTTTTTCTTAGTAAAACTTAAAAAACAACTTGGAAAAAAACACTACATTGCACAAAACTTCACACTTTTTATTCTACAAACTTTCATATGGTGTCAGGAAACCCTGCCAGCCACTGTACAAACTCTTCAATGTCCTAATCTTTGCATATCTTTGTAAATACAGATTAAACAAAAAGACATGAAGATGAGAGATCACATTAATCTCTCCTTCGTGTGTCTTTCTCAAGATTTTGAGATGAGACTTTGTCATTTGTAATAAACATTCAATTTTCTGTTTAAAAGAATCACTTGACTGTTATTAGCAGCAGTAATTATGCCATTCCAAAAAGAAATCAAATTTGGCAGCCTGATAAGCAAAGGCAGGAAAAGGAAATATTTGAGTCATTCTGTTCCAGCTCAGTCAGCTCTCATTGCACCATCTCTATGGATTGTCTTGAAACCCTGCCCACATTTGCAATAAAAAAGCCTTTAAGGTTATTTTTGTTTTGGTTTGGGTTTTTTTTTATTGACTCCAAATGGAAAAAATCATAAAGACAATTTAGCTCAGTTGTTTCCCAATATCTATCTATCTATATATATACACACACATACATTATGCACAGCATGTGTATATATAAATAAACAGACACACACATACACATAAGTATTTAAAATACTAACTTCTTTTTATACATAAACTTCACCAGAAATGCAAGCAACTATAAATGTTTACATTGTGCAATATAGCTTTTAAATGTCACCTTTAAAAATGGATCTTTTCTGTAAGTGAAGTCTTATCCTTCAAGGATGTAAACACTTTGGCTTACTGGAAAGAGACTCAGCAAATATCCATGTCCAGGAAAAATCAGAAGCCTGGGGATTAGTCATGTATACAAAGCTCTGCGTAAGCTGTGCAAGATGAGATCTAGAGTGTACAAAATATTTGATCACAAAATTTCTAAACAAACTACAATAAGCTTTGAAAGTCTCAGAAATTTGAATCCAAGAAGAAATAATTTTTAAAAATACCATATTAAAACAGGAATTAAAATGGATTAAAATTTAGTTGGTTTTTCAGTTGTTCAAAATAGAATTGGAGTCTCAAAACATTAATCTAGCATTTTCATTTTACCCATTACACACAGCAAAATATTCCTCTAAAGGCCATTTTGTAATTTTAAAAAAATAATATAATATGCAATTTTAAACATAATGCACCATTTTTCTTCTTCTCTTGCTATTTCCTGAATAGCTGTCTGCTGTTTTATCATGTCATAATAGTAATATCGATTTCTTCTATTATATTATGTTGGTTTCTTTCTGCAGTTTCCTTCTATCTTCATGCCAAGCTCTGTTCTTTACTGGCTGTATTTCCTAGTTTTCTGCTAGACCTTCAATTTAAACTTAGCTTACTTGCAAGGCAATCCATAAGCACATGCAACAAGCCTAACATTTATTTAAAACCTAAATGACAGTTTTCTGCAGGCTAATGACATCCCCATGTCATCTCTTAATGAGCACTGACCTCACCTGGCAGAGAAATCAGCAGGGGATACTCAGAAAACGGAGGAGGTTAGAATATTCATTAATCAGATTTTCCTCTTAGGCATGTGTTTACCACAGTTTTAGGTGAGAGACTCCTCTCCCTGTGTTTCAGATCCAGACCCTCCTGATGATGTAAGGATAGGCATCTCCCTGTTATTTTTTCCACCAGCTGCCCTTGGAGAGAAAGAATATATTTACTCATGTTCAAGCATCCATTTCCTACTTTTTCCAATAAGTAATCCCATGTTTGTCTCTGCTGCACAAAAATTTCTTATTCATTGTCCCTCATGCCCCTAAATTCCCCAAAGTAATGCTAAAATTTTGTTTAATTCATCATTTTTTAATTATGTTTTTGGGAAACTGAGTAACAGCAAAGATACTGAAGCTCTCTGTTAAACAGAATCAGAAAGACAGAAAAATGTTTACAATTGAGATTTTGAACAGGGGATGTAGACAATAACACCAAGCAATCCACTGAATCTGTATGATCCTTATAGCTTTCTAAAACATTTCAGTAGAACAAACAAAAAATCTTGTGCTGACAACAGTCCAAATTCCCAAAGCTTTGGGAATTAGAAGACAATCTTTTGAAACAGCTATAAAGCAAATATTCCACACAGTTTGGATGACATATGTAATGGGTTAAAATTCTATAACCAGGCAGAAACACCAAAAAATGTAGTGGTTATCACATTCGCCGAATTTGTTTTGTGAAACAGTGTGGGGATCTAACTTGCATTTTTTTAGTGGAATAGAATTAAAAAAAAAAAAGGAAGGCAAAGCAGGCTCAACTTAAGAATAGAAACAGTTAGATTTATTAACATACACTAAAGGGTAAACAAAAAAAANAAACCCAAAACGAAGGCAACTTGTCATCTTTCCCACTTAAGAAGTCATCCTTTCTTTACCGACTTTGATCTCTTCATATTATCCCTTTGCATACCTCTGATTTAGCCTTTCTTCTCTCTTTGAGGAGGGGTAGAGTTTAAAACAGTCTCAGTCGGTGTTAAGAAAGAGTTAATGTTCAGGAACCTGCCCGGGCATGCACATGCCACGTGGTCTCAGCTGCAGCCGCGCCATCTCTGAAAGCCTCAGATCCATGAGCTGCAGAAAAAGCTCAGAAACGACAGCCCGGGTCTTCTGTCCTTTTCCACCCCTCGGTCTGATGGGGTGCGTTTTTAGCCCAGCCTGGGCTCGGTGCTGCTCTCTGGGGACCCGGGGGCTGGAGGAGGAGGCCGGGGCCATCTCTCTCCCTCTCTGCGGCATCTGCCGAGCTCAGATGCCCGAGCCCTCCCGGCTCTCCGGAGGGCTGGCCCCGACCCGGCCGCCCTGGCCCAGCCGCGATGTTACCTCATGGCGGGGTCCGTGGAAAGAGAGCGAATCTCCCAAGATTGCTGTATTTAAGCGGTGTCCCAAGGGGTGTACACTTTTACCTGATTGGCCAGCTTAGCTGTCCGTTCCAAAACGGGTCACCAATTGGTTTTTCTACCATTTATGTCAAACCAATACATGCATATGAAGAGAAGTTTGCAGTAAATGGAGAATTTTTGTAGTTGGGAAAGGTCACCAGTACCATTTTACAGAGACCTGTGCTGAGCTCTGCATTGTTCAGTTCATTCCTATATGGAAGAGTGATGAACCACAGAAAGAACAAAGTTTAGCTTATGATACTCAACTATTTTTACAAAATCTACCGAGGAAGAACAGCAAAAAAGACCTGTCAACAGTCCATGAATGGCTATTAAAATGCAGACCTAATGCATGTATTAATACAAAATAATGTATATGGAGAAAATCAAACTTTACAAATAAAATGGCAGACCTAGAAGTGATCATTACAACTTACAGACAAGATCTTAAGCTATTCTTAATTAGTCCATGAAACCTCATACCAGATTTGTCCATACAAATACTGGGCAAAGTTACAATTCCCTCACCTTCAAACACAGCAGAGTGGGGAAGCAATAGTCCCGATGATGACAGATTAATAGTAACCTTTCACTGAGAAGACTCCAAGTTTAAAAAAGGAATGGAGAAGCTTAGGATCAAAGATCACAAAATCATGGCTGGCATTGGAATAATTGAGAGGGATGAAGTACTCACTGTCTCTTCCAATAGAAGAAATGGGGAACACTAAGTGAAGTTAACAACTTTCAGGCTTCAAACAGAGGAGAGCAATTTCCACCATGTAGTTTGTGCAGTACTCCTTGTCACTGAAAGTTATAATGTAATATAACAGCTAAATTAGTTGAAATAAAGAGGCTAAACAATTTATGGAGGAGAGATCTGTCAAGATCTACGTAAAATATGGAAATATCTTTAGCCCAAAAAATCCATATTTGCAAATTTTTATAGGTATAAACAACTATACACTGTTCTAAACTGTCTACTTGCTTAAAAGCTGTGCTTTCCATCACCCTCAAAAAAAAAGATATCAGGTCAAATGGGTCTTTGGGTTTACTTATTAAAGGTATCTTTCTGTAAATAAACACATATTCATAATTTTAACATTCAAATGTTAAGTATTTACTGCTCAAAAATATATCTTAGTGAAACAAGATGAAAACCAGAAATCGTATTTATTCACAATAATGAATGACAATGTATTCCTCTGATGGCAGTGTGTTAAGTGTACAGTAAGTTACTTGCAGTAAATGATGGATATGATTTTGTTCCATATGTTTTCCCACTCTTCAGCAAATGAGGTCTAACATACTGCTGAGATGACAAAAACATCTTCCCACCAGTGAATCCGGTGACTCGAAGTGAAGGCTCGCTTGGGCCTTCTGTTGCAGCCCTCAGCAGCTTTGCCTCTCATCTCCCAGTAAATGTCAAACACTATCAGAGCTGTGCCCTTCTGCCCCCTGCTAACGACCAAACACATTCTGCAAGCTCTGCAAATGTCTCCTTAACACACTCCTGCCTTGGTCCTGGCTCATTCCATCAGCAGTACAACCAGACTGCCTGGGAACGGCTTTAGCAGGCTTTACATCCTACACACCCTGCACAGCTGCTTTGCTGGGGAGGATTGGTATCTTTTGCAGTAGCCACTTGATTTGTTGGGACTCATGATGGGGCTTAATAGAGAGAAAATGCTCTCCTTTCAGCAACAATTTATGTACTTTGAAAGGTAGTGTTTTAAAATCGCTTAAGAGTCCTTTGCCTACTCTTTGCAAGTAGTTTCTTTCTGTTGAAAATTCTATGAAAACATTCTCATGTGAAAAATATTTTAAACTTTGGTTTAGACAAATAAATATCAACATCTACATACAGACATTTAATCTCCTTTTATTGTAAGCAGAAGACTAGTTAACACACTTACGCTGGAGAAGGCACAAATAAATTAATAAACTGCCCAAACAGTAGCTAATTAATTCAGTTGTCTGACCAGTGGTGTCTGCTGTTGATTTAGATGTCCTAGGCTGAGAGCAAGCAGCTATGGTACAGGCCCAGTAGGGACCTAGTGCGAGGTTAGAAATTATTTCAAATAAAGGGGTCCCCTTCTGAGCAAGCTGAGTTCTGCTCCAGGCACTATGAACTGTACTGGCTGAGTTGCTACTTACTAGAAGGGAAATTCACAAACCAAATACACATGTAAACACCTGTGTATAGAGACCTAAATGTAGGTGTTCTAATCTCAAATTGAATTCTTTACTTGTTCACAAAATTTCTATGAAGGCAGATATAAGATAATTTCTGTTGAAATAATCTTGTGCTTTTCCCCCTGTCCTGTATCATTCAAGCAAATCATCACTGACACCTATTGCAGTTTGCTGCCCAGCCAGGAGTGGCAATAGCTGTGTCAGTATTAAGTTATTTTCAAATCTTTTAAATAAATCTTCAATATCTATACTTCTTTTCTTAGCATTAAGCATGTACAAATCCCTGCAAATTGAATAAAATCTTCTGGTGTGTTATCTCTTGACTAACTCCTACATGCAAATTGATGCTCACCCATGAAGTGATCAAGTTTACTCACAGTCTACACTTGAGACTGCAATCCTTCACCCTTCACAGTGATGAGGTGTGTTTCTTTTATTTTGACTTCATTTTAATCTACTGGAACTTCTCTAAAAGAGTTTCAAAGATCTGATCAAACACAAGGACCTTGTATTTTTCAGAAGAAAATGGGATGGTTGTTTGCTGGTGGAAAATGCCTCATTTCAAATAGCAGATCTGTAAACAGCATCCAGTAAGATTTCTGCTATGACAGCCCAAAGGCTCCTGCACTGACAATCTCCATACATATCACCCATTTCATTTTCCTAAAGGCCTCTGCTAAGAGGTCTAATGTTAGCACAAATCAACAGTGAAATGTCATTACATATCCATTACCCCTACCTCTTTCGTGATTCACATATTCTCCAAATAGATATGTGATTTGTGTCATTTAGTGTTGTGGGTTTTTAAATTGTATTAAGATAGATACTCTTGGGAAGCCTCAATAATGGTTTTCACTGGCATTATGAACGTACATTAGGTTCCACCAGAAGTTCTTATGGAGAGATGAAAAAAAAATGTCAGCACTTCTTACTCAGCTGTCTAGAAAGTCACCATAGAACTAAATGGCTAACACTTCCCCCTTTCTCTTTGGCATCTACAGTACAAACCAGAAATTAAAATACATGGATAAATCAGTAAATAAAAAAGTACACACGCTAAACTATCCAATGTTGAGAATGTTAGAATCATGTAACAAAAGCAGTAACAAGCAACACAAACTGTTGCCTTCAATTTCATTTGGTAGCCTACCTTCCACCTCCTATTCAAGTGGAACTTAAGAAGTCCTATTAAGGTTTGATCACTTAAAATTATAATCACATGCTGAAAAGGTGTTTCATTCATAGCAGACATGCAGGCGACTCAAAGTAATAATCACACAAATACAAAATTACTTATTTCAAAATTAAATCTTCTCCTCAATAATTTGCATGTCATTCTCAGTGCAAATCAAGTCCACTTTCTTTTGTGACAACTAATTGTGTCAATTTTTACCTTCTCTGCTATTAATAGAACATTAGTGTCTTTTCTTGTTCAGTCTGTTAGACTCAAGTGCAGTGAATACAATTTTATTTGTACAGCTAGCAAGAAATAAGAGAGCAATGAAGTGCTGCCAAGAAAAACTGTGAACAAATTTCAGTATTGGTCTGAGTATGTGTAGCTAGTCCTGTAGACAGGGTTGGATTTGGATTGTCTTTAGATACAAATAGTAAGATATTGCATCAATAGTCAAAAGTCTCCTGTCAAAATTATCAACACCACATACAAGAAATTGCTCTAGAAAACAGAAATCCCCTAAAAAGAGTAAGACGGGATACAATTATGGGAGAAGACAGCAAGAGGGGATACCCAGAATTTTACATTCCTTAAGTGTTTAAATGGTTTAATATAAATATGTTTCAGTATTTTCTGTGAATATAAGCACTCTATATTTAGTCAGAGATTAAATGAAATTTCTATGATTGTATTAATGCATTAAGTAGTTTTTCAAACCATTATGTACATGGGTCTCCATTTTTAAGGGAAGTCAGCACAGGACTGGGGTGTTGGCCCTAGTCCAAAAACGAGCCCAGATAACAATCTCATCTTGGGTGAAACCACATGCTAATGCAAAGCTCTGTGAGTTCTTTCAAAGCTGGCAGAATTCACCCTGCAGAAGCAATCTAAACCATGGATCCCAGCCTGCAGCAGGGAAAGGGAAGTGCCAGAAAGTGGGAGAAGCGAGGGAGAGTGAGAAAATGTACAGCCAGAAGCAGCACTGGCAAGGTCAGCAACTAGTAATGTTATGAAAAGTTTTCAAAAGAGAGCCTGAGATTAGGAGTAGACACTTTTGATATGTGGGGAAAAACACTTGGCTGCACCACTGGTCTGGGCCCCATGCTGTTTTAATCCATGTAACAAATTATATGTGAAGTAGAGCAAAGGCAATCCAGCTTCCAAAATGGGGCATTTTTCAGAACCAGTACTCAGGAAAATACTTATGAAAAAGGAAAAACTTGGGGTGATATTTTTTTACAAAATTACTTTGCACAGTCAATCTATGTCATGAGTAAGAAATAAAACAGATGAGAATGTGGAATTTATCAATGCCAGTAAAAATGGACTTAACCCATCAGCAATACACTTTGCAGGATTTCCTACATTTTTGTTTTAAAGGGGAAGGTGATTGATTTAAATTAATTTATTATTTTTAATTATCAAACTTTCAACACCACTACGAAAGAAAATACATTTAATATACAGACACCACTTGAAAGATAAACATTGAGAGCCAAACCAGGGATTAAATAACTGCTTACTTCCTTGCTTAAAAAAGAAACTGTTCTTGAGTGTGGAAAGCCCTCTGTGAAGTGTAACACTGCAGTATAGAACTACAGTTCAACATTACAGATAAGTAAAAAAAAATGAGTGGTAATTCAGTGAGTACCTCAGAAATGAAATAGTTATTCTGAAAATACATCCTACAGCTATAAGTAGAGAATTTGTATAAAACAGGTACACTATTTATGTCTGATTGGTATCTTCAAACTACTGATTACTAAATAAATTGCAATTGAGATTCTTCTTTGTCCCAGAGACTCATATTGCCCAACTATTTTCTGACCCAGCTCCTTTCCATTCACAACCATTCAGCAGAACTGTAGCAGAAGGAGTGACTGAGTATTTACGGATGTAATGCTGCCTATTTTATTTATAATAGTTCCCCAGACAGTTGTTCAGAAAGGATAATACTCATTACTAGATGACAAGTAAGGCCACCATTAGGTTTTGAAGAATGCTGGTCATCCGCAGGCATATTTTGAAAACTACCATTCTTTGTCAAGCTTGAAAACATATTTTTAACTTCCTTTGCATTACTTCTGTAGCATGGTAGCTTGCATTATAGCAGAATGATAATTCAGATTTGGGATACTAGACAACTTGACATTAGTGGAGTCAGATAAGTATAATGCTTGCTTGCACTGTTCACACGTTCTCCTCTGACTCACCACAAGATTATAAATACCCACCGTAAGAGGAGCTCCAGCCCCGCGAGGTTTAATCTAATACTTTCTGCTGCTGCAGACCCTTCTACCTTTAAGATGAAACCAAGCCATTACGACTTGACTCCACACTCGTAAGACTTTTTTTTTTTTTTTTTTTACATTTAAGATGATTCACAAAGCTAGCTTTACACCGTTTCCTGTAATCTCAAGGCAAAAGGTGTTCTGTAAATGTACTTAGTTTCAAATGTAAGAAACATTAACCACCCACTTCCTGTACTGTTCCCTAAAAGGTTTACAAGTACTGCAGGACTAATCCCATTCTGCCAAAAGACTGCAATTCTTGCCAAAGAGGGACGCAGTTAATACTAAATGACTGTACTCTTCACATTAAATAATACTTGGAAGCTGAAACACAGCAAGGCTTTATAGACCCCTTTTGAAAATATCTGACAAAGTCACAAGTTAATTTATGACAAGAGGCCCCGCAGAAAATTCCCAGGGCCAAGCTCTGCTCAACTTCCACGGCTGCGTGTAAGGAAAGGGCAGGGCTGGTGCCAAGAGCTTTCTGAGCCCAAGTAACATATAAGCAGGTCAGTGGAACAAATCCGTTCCTCTTACTAAGCCACGAAACAAAATAGCGTGTGATGTTCATTTGGAACTCTGCCTTTATTGCAGGGAAACATGCCTGGAAAGGTAACTGTTTCAGTCAAATCAATGGGAACTAAATGTCTATCATTGTCAATACTGAAATTTATACCAACGCAATCCCACCCAAAACAGCGACCAGAGCAAAAGCCGAGCACTTCAACTGATACATGTGTGCCTGAACTAAAAACCTGGATATTAACCAATGTTCGCAAATCTGCAGGTCTCTGAGCCCTGTTTGTTTCCAGCAAGCCCAGCGTTTGGGTCCCGGTTTGCTCGTACATCCCCAGATGTCTAATAATTGAGCAGAAAGTGCCACCTAGGTCCTGTCGATCTCCCTACCGCCTAAGCGCGCTTTTAAACAGGGTACTAAGGAAGGACTGAAATCCTTCTAGGGACGACTAAGCAGGGACACACCGCCCGCAAGCTAGCCAGAACATCCTCGCTCAGAGCCGCGCAGAACCGGGGGCACCGCTCCGAGCGCCCCGACCCCGCGCCGTCGCAGCCGGGCAGGAGCGCGCCGGGCACGGCCGGGCGG